>OZ007571.1:27937320-27974820 GCA_963931925.1 Onchidella celtica | reverse complement strand
AGTAGGATACCTCCCTTACTCCATGAACATTGGTAAATTTGTACACCAATCTTACACTACTGAACGTTTGATCGGCCGTTTTTCACACCTAAGTAAGACGAACATCCTTTATCATGTTTACTACACTTTGTGCAAATTAAATTAACCCAATTTACCTTTCAAAACCTCCCAGGCATATTCAAATGAATAGACAAGTTGGTCACACTGAAAAGAAAGCAGAAACCACGTACACTTTCTATGTACTTATCCATCAAAATTGAACCAATTTAATTAGATTTCGTCAGCATCAAAGTTTATCTCGTGAACTTTCTTTGAACTCAGAAACAAAACAAACTGAAGAAAGGACTCAACTTTCAAAAATTAATATCTACACACTATCTTTATCCTAAACTAGACCTCAGGTCCTAACTATCTCTGATACCACACATCCAAAAACTGTTACAGATTTGATATATATAATTATATAACTGTTAGTGATTCCCCAGACTTCACACACATGTTCAGTCAGTTCAAAGAATGGAATGACATCAAATTTTAATGATCGCATACAAATTCACAGTTGATACACGACAAAAAATCACAATGGCGACTAAGCCAGGTTCAAACGGACTGTCATCCATTGATCATGGCGATCTGACGGTGCTTGTGAAATGACATATTTTATCCTCAGACCCAAAGACCATAATTTTCCGAAATAAGATTTCACACGACTGTCAGAAAACTGTGTTTTGTCTCGTTTTTTATATACATACGATCGTATGTATATATATATATTTTTTAAATATTTTTTTTTATTGAACTGTCCAGTCCTGAGATGTTAAAATGCACAAATTATTTGATTGTGCAGTCCGCACTATCAAAAGTAGATCTAGGATGGCGATAACTGGACGCAGTTTTTTTTTTCCTCCCAGTCTCTACGACTAGGCTAATAATGTAGTTTGACCCAATAGACATCTGCAGCAAAAAGGCTGATTGTTTATAGGAGACCAACGGCAAGTGTTGGAACTGCACCTCCTTCAAAATGAATTTCATACAAAAACTCCCGTGCAATTGAAGAAAAGCAAATTTGAATTAATATCAGAAAACTGACAACAAATTTGCGCCGCAGTTTTACTTCGAACAAAGATAAAAAGTGAAACGCCGGAAGATTCAATACCAGTTTTCTCAGAGAACTGAAAACGTGAATTGTGATAATTCAAGATTATTTTTAAAAAATCGTGGGGTGACATTGGCCTCATCAAATTTCACTGTCCAGCCCAGTTATGATGCAGGTAAAGGACACAGAGTAAACATAATGCGAATTGGATATCAACAGTATGGCATTTAGAAGCAAAATGCTCAGTACGTCAGCAAAGTTACCTTTCCTGGTTGTCCCAAAGAAACACTCATTTCAACTCAGAGATAAAAAGTCACACAAATCACAATCCTAACACTTCTGTAAAGACTCTTACTGTGTTCCTCCAACAATAACGTCACCAATATCTCAGTTATAAAAGACGCATTGAATGAACTCTATTAAATTGTGACACCAGATGTGCTATTGTGGCGTGTCAGTCACGATAACGATCCATTTACAGCCAATGAGTTGAAAACAGAAAATTGTAAAGAAGTAGTGAAGTATGTAAAGTACTCGGGTGTTCATGTTAGCGAGATTTCGCTTTATAGGGAGAAAAAGTGGAAACTGCCCTATATTTTGGAGGCCATTAATTTATAATCTATATATTTATAACTGGAAGCTAATGTGCTTTTGGCACTTCTCCGCCCCCATCTGTGATAGAAACGGTAATTATTTATGTTATGGCCGTCATAGAGCGCTCAAACTAGCACAGGCCGAAATCAAAAACAGATAGGTGGGAAGGACATTCTACGAATAGTTTGTGCTAACCACTCGTCAATCTGTTCTTGAAAACATTCAGTGGATGCAAATTTTACAGCAAACAGAGCATAGTCAAATATTATGAGTCACATTTGGTTTACATTGCTATAATCCATGTAGGTAACACAAGGAAGACATTACGTGAATGCAATTATTTATCGCCCATTCAACAAACGCGCGATAATTTAACGCAATATTTATCAAGTCTGGGCAACCGCCGTTCAAATTTATGTAAACATTTGAAAAACAACATTGCAATTTACATGTCTTACAGAAAACAGATTGCCCTCGCCAGAACTCAACTTCTCATGCTAATCATTGTACGCGTTTAAAACAGACAACCGTGCTCAAACACATACTCACATACACGCAATAGAAATTGCGCAAACAGCGCTTTTCATGTTAGCATGCAGCTTAGCCAGGTATCACATCTAAGCGGGTCGTCTTTCGTTGGCATTAGCAAATTAATTATCTCCTCGGGCTAACAATTAACAAAATACGATAAGAGTGATTTCATTTACCCACTCCATAAAATTATATTGCAGGGGCGTATCTAAAATAGCCAAAATCGTGACAATATGCAAATGTGTGTGTGAGAGAGTAGGAGGGAGAAAGAGAGGGGGAAGAAAAGAGACAGGAGAGAGAAAAAGGGAGACAGAAAATGAGAGAGAGAGAGAGAGAGAGAAAGAGAGAGAGAGAATGGTTTCAAATAAAATATTACCAAACTAACAAATCAAATCACGTTTGTCCTAAACCATGAAACTCCTCAATTTATCCCTGTTGCATTTACGTAAAATTTCGATTCAGCTGCAGTTGGCACTGACTGAAGAATTATTTCACCAACGCTTTTCATTTCACAAAATTTCCGTCAAGCACATCTGTTCTGTTGATATTAACGCCCCCATTATAGTATCACTCACTCCTCTAGACATATTAATATGTCATCCATCTTTGATGCAAAAGTTGAATCCATCTAATCGGAACGAGATCAGCCACACGCCACTATATGACTGTAGTAGTCTCAGTTTTGCTTTAAGTTCAACAATAATCATATGATCAAGCCTGAATTCGGAAATGGCTATTTGAAAACAGTGGTGTACAGAAAGGGGAGGGGGGGGGGGGGCAAAAGGGGCGATTGCCGCCGGCACCCATTTCAGGAGACACCCAATCAAAGAGTGAAATTAAATTTAAATGTCTTGAAATTTGAAATTGCCGCTGTTAATTTCGTGGTACAAGCTGCCCTACACTCCCACAAGCTGGCGTGAATGTGGATCGGTGGTGTTACATTATTTCAGATGTCTTCCTTTCTTACATTTCTTAGTACTGGGCCTCATACTTGAGTCTCTGGGCAGACAATCAAGGAGTTGACCCCGAGTATCACTAAACCTGTGCACGCCAACTGTTTGAAAAACACACGTGCTTTCGTATCCGGCCAGAATAGCCTTTTCGAGATTAAGAAGACCAGAAAGCCAGAATAACAATTTCCTTGTTTGTTGCACCATTTAAGGAGAAAAGTTATCGACATCATGTATACTTTCCATGTCAGTCAAATCCAATTACAAAATAATTATAAAAACCTCCTCGGAAAAATAATCTCTATTGATTCAGCTAGCCGAGAAACATTTCCTCATTGTCCACAAAGTCACAGTACATTTTAACTCAATGACTTAGTGAAATTAAATATGATGGATTGACAGACACATGAACCGGGATATCTCGGACAAAATGAGTGTAATGATCGGTCTGAAACAGATATAATACCTTGATAATATTATTGATCTCTGAAAAACCTGTGGAAACAGATGGTCGCAAATGTGGACAGCGGAGACTTTTTTGTCAGACTCTTCCGGTCACAAATGGATAATTAATTTGAGACAGTTGACATAGATTGTGGTTTCCTTACGAAACAAAAGCGTTTGTGAACTTCCCTTCAAAATTGTTTGAAGTTTTCCTAATGAAGCGAAGTCCATTGAGTGAAGTTGGTCAGTCAATGACACAAATCAATCAGACAGTCAATCCACTCGCCAACTCAAATCTATCTATCTATCTATCTATCTATCTATCTATCTATCTATCTATCTATCTATCTATCTATCTATCTATCTATCTGTCTATCTGTCTATCTGTCTGTCTGTCTGTCTGTCTGTCTGTCTGTCTGTCTGTCTGTCTGTCCAATTGATCAATCGATCGATCTATCGAATGATCGGTCGGTAGACCCATTATTCAACAACCTTCTCAGCAAATCTTAATCAATCAATAGGTCACCCAGTAAATACAACAAACACTGATCATCGCACCTGCTACAAACTGTGAACCAGACAGTTGAATTGATGTCCAGCTGGCTGGTTGGCATTACTTACAGCTCGGCATATTATTGTACTAGTTGGTCACGTATGCCTCCGTTAGGTGAACCTGTGGGGGATCCCATTCTTAACATAATATTACAGCATTTTTATGATCTTTACCATCAATTTTCAATAAAAACACTCTGCTGAGCTGTTGAAAGTTGATAAAGCATTCCCTAAGCCTGGTCGTATTTTTCTCGTAGCCAACGCCCTCGAATGAACAAACGAACGCCCACATGAACAAACATACTGACAATGCTAGACATGCGAGCAAGAAAATAACAAAACAATAATGGTACCAAAAACCAGTAGACATGTTTCCTGATTGACGCACGGACTGCAAAGCCCCAAAAACAATGAAGTATGGACGACACACGGACAAAATCCCACAGCTTTATACTAAGGGACAGAAAAAAACAACAAAAAACCATATTTTATAACTAGGCATGTAACCTAAAGTTGTAGTTAATGGGCTTGATAGAGGGAAGGGGAGGGGAGGGTGTAGAGAATGAGAAACCGTTTGCTCATCAGTCCGACTGAAACAAATCCAACATCTGAAGCTCACCAGATCACAGGAATGAACGATCCCGCTAATCTCAGGCCGGCCAACAGTACTGGGAGGGACACCAGAAACAACATCCAGTGATTGTTTTCTTGTTCTTTTTTTTTTTTTTTTAAGGGGGGGGGGGGAAGGGAAAGACGTCCAGTTCAGAGAATGTTTTTAATCTTTCCCGTCAACATACAGTCTAAATTTAGAACCATGACCGCTGTACAGTTGCCGTTCTGGGTATGGGTGCAGAATATTTTTTTTATTCTTTCGAAGAGCTACCGTGCGACAAAAATAGAAATCAACAAAAACTCTTATCTTAAAATGTCCAGTGAAGAACCGTAGCCTGTGTTCTACACATAGGATGAAGGAATAGATTGTAAATATCTCCATCGTATTCTCCAGATATAACGTAATGAACGTTTGTATTGTCAAATCAGACAATTAGAATGGCAGGGTCCATAAAAGATTTGATTGGTATATGTCTTTTCAGGTTTCATATTTTCTCAGGGTTGGAGGTAAAGGGCAAGGTTAAGATGGCAGGTTAGTGGGCACTGTAATAGTCAAAGATATGTCGTTTTCATGGTTTCTACATCCTCAATCACACCAGGCCTGGCCATCTTGTAGTGTCTAATGCCAAACCTAGGCAACGCTGACCAATTATCAGCTGTATCTCTCACCTTCTATGAAAGGGCACAGAACCTCTTCTTAATAGATACTGCATCTTTATACCGCTCTTCTATTAACCACAAGATCTAGTCAAATGAAGTTTGGTCAGCCGTGCAGAAATGCGTAAATAGTGCAGTTTTATTATCGGTCGATCGCTGCGTAAACTTAGCTTATCGAACAAAAATGTCACTATATCAGAGATACAGCGGAAGAAACTGATGTAATCAGAGTGACGCATCAAAATCGCAGCCCCAAAGTGATCATTCCAAATATAAATCGTCTCTCATATTATTTCTACAATCTGATTGCTTCATCAACATTAGATATCTTGACAGTGATGACGGCAAACACCGCTTTCCTTAAATAGCAACATAGTGCACCTATTCTGATCATTATCACTTTATGTATATGTAAATACATCAGTATTTCGATCTCTATCATCCCACAGACAGGCTTAGATCGGGCCACACAACACTGTGTCATGAGTTAAAAATAGCATCATGTTCCATTTGCCATTATCGCAGGATTAAAAAAAAAATTACGCCAGCTCAAGGTGCGCTAAGTCCACGATATCGATAATTACTCGTACGAGGGAATTCAAACTAGGCAGAATATTGAGTTGCTCCTGATTAGGTAAATGAAAAGCAACTTCTTCAAAATTGCATTCATTGGGCAGACAAAAGCGTTCATAGAATTATTTCGGAGTTGAAACATCTGGCCACTGTAACTGGTAAATAAACGTGTCTTTATTTTTGTCATTTTTTCCACAGCTAGTATACAAGAGTTCGTAGTTCTTTTCCAAGCTGACTGATCAATCTCGGTTTTGGAGCCCTCGTCCGGAGCCTGCCTCCTACATTTCCTGCAATGCTGAGAGGACTGGAGTGGCCTAGTGGTTAGAGCATTAGGTCTGGGTGCGAAAGATTCCAAACTTGAAGCTCGCCAGGGACGGGTTCCAACTTAAGTGATGCATCGGTGTCAACCAAACAATTAAAATCACATGAATTGAGCGATGGCGAACCTCGTTGTGATCTGTAATAACCACAGTCTCATATTCATGAAACAGAACCTTGTTTCTCCTTCTGTCTCAGTTCTTTTCTGTTTTGTGTGTGTTTTGTTTTTGTCGAGCTTCTGCATCCTCCAATTTCTCTCTCTGTCTACTTCTCCAAGTCCGCCTTTCCTTCGATAAAACTTCGATTATTTAGCAATGATGCCCTGGCGCAGTGCTCCAATGTTATAGAAAGCTGGGATTGGGTGTGAGAGGTCCGAGGTTCAAATCACAGTAAGAGTGTGGGGCGGAATACTATCTAATTGGTCACTCGCAATGTTTCCAAGGCACTCACAGTGACATTTGGAGGGATACAAGCTCGCTGAGCTAAACATAATGTACATCTCTAGCGATATTAAAACAAAATGCATAATTCTTAAAAATTAAACATGATTAATTATAAATATTTAGTTACTAGATGTATTACCCAGTACAAAGCGGGATAAACCTGTGATCTGTCTCTTCTCCCTCCCCCCCCCCCCCTTGTGTAGAAACTTTCCGAATATTGTTAAGGGCGCGGAGTGTAATTACAAAGCCAAACATAGAAAAGTCATAAGTTGTGTCCACTGTTCAGCAATGGCTACTAATGTAAAATACCATACGCCCCAAACAACAGCCCTAAGTTTCCCAACATAATCTACAGTCTTGCCTCATATCTCGAGCGCGCCAGGACACTATGGACCAGACTGAGCGTTTGTCAGATATCGTCTCCCTTGCGCTGGGCTTGTCAAAGGGAGCCAAAAAATGATCATTGTATCATACCGTCATAAAAACAGTTTTAAAAGCTAACATAATGAAACTTTAATAAACACATTTGCTCGATAAAAAGCGAATGGGTTAGATAAACTGGTACCTGAAAAAAAAATTAATTTCGCTGCAATGAAGTTCCCCCGTGCACTATTTTTTAATAAAAGAATACACTCTTCCTTTGCTGTACCACCAATTCATTAGCTCAGCTCCCTTACCCCATGCACACGGGTGCTGCTTTCGTCTTTACTTATTCTAAGATGAAACTGTTGATTTGTCAGCTTTGTCTGTACGATTTATAAACATTTTTGTTGTGGCTTCACCTCGTTCTGTGAGGGATGTTCCCGTTTCTTCCCAGAGCTCCATTTCAAATCCCATATCATGATACATTTGGCCGTGGTTTTTCTGTCTCTCCGGCCCTCTGTGAGATTTAATCCTCTCTGCTTATCTGCCATGTGTCAGACTGTCTGTTCAAATGCGGAATGTGCATTATTTTTTTGGCTTATTTCGTGATCTGGACGTCTAGCAGCTTGTCTTTATAGCTGTTTTTTTCTTTTCTTTTTTCTTTCATCGAAAACTGAAAGATTGAAGTGTGGTTCGTGCCACAAAAATAAACAGGAGGCGAGAAGATCTGGGATATATATTGGGTGAAAAAGGATTAAAGCAGAAAGGTCGTTGGGGTGGGGGGGGGGGGGTGGGGGAATATTTAACAGGAGGAGGAAAGGAGTGAAGGAGGGAGAGGGGGAGGGGAAGGTGGAGGGAGGAGCAACACCAACGAGCCGTCAAAGAACAGAAAAATTTAAAAGGAAAATCAAAAGATTAGGCTATAACAAAAATTAAATGACGCGCAAGAGAGATACAAAGTGAGAGAGAGAAAGGAAGAATGGGAAAGGGAAGAAGTGACGAGAACAGAAAGTAGGCAAAAGAGATAACTTTTTTCGCCGCAACAACACAGAGAGAAGACTCAAACAATTGTCTATCTACATCTCCGAAAAACTTTATATGTACTAATGACTACCCAGTTCAAGCAGTGACATAATCCAGACCTCAATCGATACAATTTGTACCAACCAATAGACCAATTCAGACAGCTACAGAATTTAAACCCCAGCAAAATAAAAAAAAGTGTACCCATGAACAGACAATGACTCAGGTGGCATACTGACTCAAGTCTGTTGTGGATGTGTTTTTGACTCACTACACGAGGTCTGTCTTTTCTCAAAACAGCTTTGACGCGCTCGAAGTTGTAAGACAGTTGCGTTTCATTCACACCAGTGTGGGGAGGTCTCATATAAGTCCATAGTTACACCTCACACTAAAACCAAGACGAAACAGTTTTGAATCAGTGCCCCGCCAGTCTTATATCTTTTACAATCTAGTCTTCACTAAACAATTTGTACCAACCAATAACTAGTTCAGACAGTTAGGCCTATATAATTTAAATAATTTATACTAATGAACGGACAATTATTTAATTTAGACTTCGGTAAAAAAAAAGATAAATAAATATATATAAGTTAAAATCAGGTCGACTGATAAAAATCGGATTCAGACCTTTAATTTATATCACTGAATATCCAGTTCAGAGAGTTACATAATCCAGGCGCCATAAAACAATTTGTAGCAACGAATAGCCAATTCAGACGATTGCATAATTTAGGCCTCAGTAAAATATATTTCACCAATGAAAAAGAAAGCGACCTTGACTTCAATTTCAGCGCTTGGTGCAGTGGAGGAAGACTGCCCGGAGCTTACACCCGGCGCAACACTGAGTAGATTAATCCCGTCCTAGGTCCTCGGGGATTTCAGCTCGGCATCCCGTCTGAAACTGGCCATGGGGTGTTTGGTTGAGGGTGGTAAGGGAAAGGGGAAGGAAGGAGGGGTTAGAAGGTGGATGGAACGGTGGGGAAAGACGGGTGGATTCTGGGACATAGTTATGGACAGACTTGTGTAGATAGTCAGAATGTAATCAGTCGAGACTTCATAACGGGAGAGAGATGATGGAATCAAAGATATACAGACATACAAATAGCGAGAGAGAAAGGCATACAGACAGACTTACAGGTGGATAGACTGACAGGAGACAAGACCCCTAGAGAAAGACATACACGTGGTGACAGGACTGTGCTATAGATAAACCTTCACAATATAGACATGCACAGACATAACCAAGCAGAGAGACAGACAAACACACAGTGGAACAAAGAAAGGGCATGTGTATGTGTGTGTGTGCGCGAGAGATGAAGAGAGAGAGAGAGAGAGAGAGAGAGAGAGAGAGAGAGAGAGACAGTATTGCAATGCCTCCATTTGACCAGTTTCTCTCTTTTCCTGTCTGCGCGTCCTTATGTTTACGCCACTAATTCAACTACAGTGATACGTATTAACTGGTTTCGTTTTCATCTTGCAGACCCCCCCCCCCCTCACCCCTTTACTCCCCAGATCTTTTCAAATCCAATCCAAGTTCAATTTAAAACCATGACTGTCCTCCCATTTCTTCAAAAGAATTGGCAAGACATCAGCGAACACAACCAGAACTACTAGAAAAAAAAAAGAAGCACGACTGACTTTGAGGTAAAAAATCATCCAGGAAGCCAAGAGTACATTCGGTGTAAAAACTTCACAAAATTTCTCCAAAGTTTGAATGCAAAAAAATGAGATACAATTGCAAAAATAAAGGAGGCAAAATTGAACTCAGAAAATATATTGACAGGTCTTGAAAAATTGATGCATTTTGTGGGGACACAAAAGTCAAGAGAACAAAAACAACAACAACAAAAAATATGTCGCACAGTTGTTTTTTTCCTTCTCTTTCTCCTTTCCTTTCCAGTTGCACTAGAAATGAATCAATCTTGATCACGCTGGGAAAATAAACATGAGAGAGAGAGAAAATCAGAGCAGAGATCTTGATGTGCCAGTGGGGAATGTTCAGTCTGAACTCGCAGGTCGTCCGAGATAACTGCACCAGAGTTGCTGTCGTCGCTGGGACAGCAATATCAAAATATCAAGTGCGAAGGGAATGGACCCCTGAGAATTGAACTTTTTGCCTCTCTCCATGGTTCTTTTCCCCAGTTCAAGTTATATTCAAAGCCTTGCTCCTCGCCGTCATCTAAGTTTGTTATTCTTCGTCCATCATCTTTTTTTCTGTGTCTGTCTGTTTGTTCCTTTAACCTTTGTCAGATGTTTTGTCTGTACTCTTACAATTTGTCTGGGACCTTGTCTCAGCTTCTGTCATTTTCTACCAACTGTGAAGTTACTGTATTACTGTATTAGTGGTGTGCATCTTGCTTTGTTAGGCACCATTAAGGTCAAGCAAGTCTGTCTTCCGCGAGAAATTTCTTTTTGGAGTGTTCTCTCCCAGATCAGTTGCCTTACTGGGCTGATGTAGCTGATCTCTAGATTTGTTTTAAGTTTACTCTCCTAGATGGATTGCCTTTCTTGGCTGCGAGCCCAATCTGCCCCTTAACTGTGAAGTGTTTTGTTCTAATATCACTTTATCACAGACAAACTAGTAATGTTGATCAGTTACTCAGGCCAGCTACCGACTAAATAATATAGTCATTATCTATTTCGTGTGTCGAAGTCAGATCCATCGATCCATTAGCCACCCACTTAACCAATCAATCAACAAATTAACCGAAAATTCAAACAAACAAACTAAAAGACCAACTAATCACTTAATCAAGTAACTAATAACAAATAAGAAAATAAAAAAGACCTCAAATTACAGTGATATCACCAAATCAAATAATCATTCATTCGATTAATTGGACAGCCATTTGAATTCTCCAAACTCCCAGAGCAATCACAAAGATCAGTTAATTACTGCTACTAAAGAGAGCTCCATAACTTTTACATTTAGATGTCTGTAAATTCGCCAGTTAAACATCATCGATCACTTTGGAGAGACACACGTACATTCAAGTACCACGTCTGAAACAACAATTACAGAGATACATTTGTAGGCTACATCAATTTCTACATGTGTTAAAAGAGTATCATTTAGATGTGTCTCAACAACCCATTTACTAAAAACAATCAGCTAAAATATTATGTCGCTTTATATGAACTGAATTTATCGCTGATGATACAATTAACGTGCTTTTCACTTATGTCTCCTTGACTGGATAAATCGTTTACTCCTAAACATAACTCTCTCAAATTGCCTTTATATTAACTTAAATTAACAGATGGACATTTTCCGAGTTTTTGAAGTGAAGGTATCCGTAAAATGGGAGTCAAAATTTCAAGTTTGCCGAAGGCCACATCGTTTCCTGCACCACTCCACAAACATTGGCAATTAATAATGTCAACATCTAAATCTAGGGTACATTCCATTCATCTTCACCAACACAGCTCGTTTAACTCGCGGATTTTTGATACAAAAAGTTGCGTAGATCACGTATTCTGCATACATAGCTCGTTTGGCTGGAAAATTTTGTAGTATATGGCTCATTTAGACCACGAATTCTGTACACATAGACAGAGTCTGTGTACATAGCTCGTTTATATCACGGATTCTGTATAGATGGCTCATTTAGACCACGGATTCTGTATACATAGCTCATTCAGACCATTTATTCCGAAAACATAGCTGGTTCAGATCATACGTTTCTATATACATAGCTATTTAGACAATGGATTCTACATAGCTTGTTTAGACCGACCTATCAGGTATAACTGCGATCGCGTAATATGCGCGGCTCAATTGACCGTAAGAATACTGGAAAAGTTATGCCGAAAGAAATGGACGATCTCAAACGCTGTCCATTCAAATGGCAAATAGACCTGTAGGCGTACTCCACTTAAGCTGATGACAAGGTCAGCAAGATTCTCTGACCGCACGTAATGTGGCTGGATTCTGCAGAGAACAAACACCTACACGAAATGGACACGGGTTGAGCTCTTTCATTTGTTCATGACTTCCCACTGAACCCTGAAGTAAAAGTGAGGTCCACTAGGCTGATTGGAAAACTCAATCAAAATGTCATATACATAATTCAGTCAACGGGCATTGAATAGATGAGCAGTCGGCCATTCCTAAGACTGAGTGTGCGACGTCAAGATTGAAATGAGCTATGTTGAATCTTCAGCTAGATTAACTGGCATTGTACATGTATATCTGAGATGGAAGAATATCCCGCCTTCAGTGGCGCACCTTCATTTTTGGGACCCTGAAGCTTGAACTGTTACGGGGCCACTTCGTCAGCAACAAGAGGGCAATATCAAACAAGGTCCAAAAGGCCCTGCTGCCCTTGCAAGGACTTCGAGGCTACTCATTCGTGAAAAAAAGTTTCTTCCGGGCCCCTCCAGGACAAGGGGCTTTGAAACTGAAGCTTTATTAGTTTCATAGCAGACCCGCCACTGCCCCCTTTCAAAAGGTCTTCGCATGAATATTTAGTATGCTGATTTTTTTCCATAGTAATATCCTCACATACGCCGAATTCTTACAGATCATGGTTTTTGACAAAAGAGGTGCAAACATTAAAATCGGAGTCCATAAACAAAGAATAGGATGTCAATTTATTTTCAAATGTTGATTTTTTTCTTTACACTAAAGAGATGGATAAATACAATGGAACAATGGGGCATATAAATGTTATTGTAAATTTTAGACTGATCAGTTTTTCGTGGGCTATTTCAATAGCCTTCATTAATAAGGCATGACAGTAATTTTCTTGAGAGTTCTTACTTTAACTAATGTGTTTATCACGTGAAATTTTGTTCTCACTTTGAAAAGTAATAATACACATACATCTTTGTTCTCTTTTCATTCTTCTGTCAGCCTAACGAGTGTTGATAGGGGACAGTGGTCTTATTACAAAGCTGAATGAGAAAATAGAGAATTTTGTTCACCATTTTTTGTTATAGTTAATAAGGCAAAATATCACGTTCCCCTAACAACTACCCAGGCTAAAATAATGGCAACCCAATTAAGAAAGGCCAATTTGGGCACTGACCGCCCCAGACCAATTCACATTAACTAGAGATATCTTACATTAAGATTACACTAGTGTAAGATATCTCTATAGTTTAACACTCCGCACCTCGAGTCAGTACAGAAAGGTAACACGCTCTTGTACAGTAAACAAAGACACGTATGGAAGGAATGCCAAAAATCATCCATCTGCCATCAAGTAGGATAAGGTAAACATTTGGAAAAATATTTTTACTTGAACATAAAGGGAGAATTCAGACAAAAAAAACAACAACCCAACAACGGAGTGACTCCCAAGGACGGACTGTGAGAAGCAGAGATACTGTACAATACACAGATTTTCAAAAACTAACATTCCCAGTTCCTGGAATGATGAGTGCTGAGAGTACAGGCAGAATCATCTGGTTTACGCACTCGCGACCAAAAGTACTGTATAAGAAACATGTTGTTTTTATTTAATTCTTGACAGTTCGCACCCTTAGTTCTTGTTTGCTCTATGTCCATTTTCTGAAGAAAGAAAAAAAACACACAAAAAAAAAACAACTGGAGATCTTTTAGTATGTAGAAGAGGTATAACAAATGCACACTTTGACATTTGTTTAAAATGCATTGTGGCACTTATCAAGCTGTTTCATAGTTCCTATTTATTCTAACTCCTTGTCATATTCTCAGTTGTGCAAATAGTGGAGTTAGAACAAACCAGAACTAAGGTCGCGTACTCCCAAATGATGAACGTTAAACAAAACTCAGCCAGCGTTCACCAACCAAGAATCTGACTCTGCTAGGTAATTAACAAAGTCGCATTTGCTTGGCCCAGTCTATTTCGACCCATTCTTCTATTGTTATTCCAACTGAGTGGACGGGATGTGTCATGCATCCCTGAACTCAAAGCATGACTGCCAGGATGCCAGCTTCAAACCTGAAGGAAAGAAGAAATTAACAGCCCTCCTTGCCCCTTGGGGTTACACCCTCGTAATGACGGAGGGGCGGAGGGTGGGGAGAAATGACCGTGCGGTGAGATCTAGATTGACGTCAGCATCGGCTCAGATAAGAATGTAACGGTCATCTGGGAATTGTCAGCCCCGCCTGACCCGTTAAATGGTTTCGGTCTGAAAGATCACTTCACAAAAATACTTAAATTACGCCTTCACCAGGCCTGAGTCAATGAGTTGATGTCCCAGCAAGTCGATAGAGTTGTTTCAGTTAAGAAATGGACGGACTGATATATCCACATCTGGCTTTGTGAGAAGGCAAAGAGGAACGCATAAAACTGTTAGTGTGGACTACAATGTATATGCTATTTTGAGCATTTATTTAGGTGTGAAAGAAGAAGTCATCATTTTTATGTACATTACCTTTAGTTTTGGTTGTAGGGTTTGCTTGTTTCTTCATCCACTGGCATTTGCAAAATAAATAACCAAAAAAAAAAAAATAAATGTGGTGGCACAGTATTTGTTCGAACTATTATTTTCGTCAAGATGCGTCAAAACCTCACTTCTTAACTTGGAGTTTAATGAAGAAGGAATTTACAAAACATAAGAAGGAATTTACAAAAGATAAGCTTGTGCTCTGCTGATCCAGACCCATGCATCCCGTGTGCCTGCGGTTTCGTTCAGCCAAGCAGTACGACCTGCACAGCCATGGAGTTTCTGACGTCACTGAATGTCTAACATCACGGACGACGGCACTTGACATTACGCTACCTTGTGGTCGTATCTCTTCACGGAGACAAGCTCAAATTGGGCATGCAATGTTTCATGCCTGACCAGTGAGAGGACACACTCAAGTTTTGCGCATTTCCATAACAAACAGTTTGCTCAGAATGAAAATAATTCAAACACCTGTATGCCGTTTCTTGCCACCCCCTATTTCCAGTTCTAAACATCTGTAAAGCAAGAGTCCCCAAGAAACCTTTTAAAGTTTTTCAAAAGGAAGAAACTCAAAATTCAGGAAATTCATGGAAATATAAAACACGAAAGGAAAAAAAAGAGTACAGAAGTTTGCAATTAGAAGACCAGATACATGCCACGGAGCAGTATACCGGGCGACAAGTTTATGATTTCAGGTGGGAAATGGGTAATTGTGCATTCTGTCTCACTGCTGCACCTTCAACTGAGGAATCCGTTGAGCAGAAACAATATCAAGTGTCGCACTAATTTGTGTGTTCACACAGTGACATAAACCTGTTTTCTTAAAAAGAGGAGAATTCCATGAAATGGACTGAAAGAAAAAATGATCTGTCTGAATTGTCTGTGTGTGTGTGTGTGTGTGTGTGTGTGTGTGTGTGTGTTGTTGTTTTTAGGGAGGGTGGTAAATTTACTATTTTATTTAGGAAGAAACAAGTTCTTAAAGTTTTAGAACCACTGGCTCGAGACAGATTATTTGACACTAAATTTGATCGTGCTAACCTTGGACGGAGTCTACATGTATTTTAATCTCTTCAACTCTTGTCTTTTATTTCTGATCCATGACGGGCTTTGACGAAACTTAAAAGAGCATGGGCCGCCTATTAATGGGTTTCACTTGGCTTAGTGGCTATATCATAACAGAAATAGCCTTCAAGAACAGCTGTACTCCATTTACACAATAAAACGGTAACTGACACACATACGCATTCTGAAACTGTGACACTATCATACATTCACATGGAAATGACTATGCACCGAGATGAGGCCACCATGTGTATCTCTGCTTGTACAACTGTTGCAGAGCGCAGTCATTTTACATGGCTGTAGGTTTTATTTCTCCACTCTCCTCTAACTTTCTATCTGGTTCCCTAGGAGCAGATTGACTATGAAAATCAGCCGTGGTTAAGAATGATAAAAGTCGTCTCCAGGTGCTACGTAGTATGTGATGGCATTTACTGGCACTTCCCGATAGCATAGCACTATTTCGTAAAGATAGAAGAGTATGGTAGACCCGAACTGGCCAAGAGATTTACTAAACAATTTTTGCCAACTTTTACCGTTGATAACTTTGAAGAGCTACCGATCTGAGACTGCTATCACATACATCTGTCTTCAGCTGACCAAGATCTGTTGTTTGGTGGCTGTATCAATTTGCCCCGTGAGTGGACCGTCCGTAGGTATATGTTTGAGCCTGAACATGACCATGCCTAATTTTGTCGAGACGCCACCAATTTTCTCTAATTAGACATGCTATTCAGTGACATCAAACGAGTATTTACATAAATTTTACATTCCGTGACCAATTTTCCCATCTTTACGGTATTTCGCCTGGTGACATACTTCATGTCGAGCATAGACTTGAAAACCCTATACCTATTACTACTCACTCCAGTGACCTTCATACCTAGTCACCGTTATGCCAGCTAAAATCGTCAGTACATGGCACTAAAAGACAGTGCTTGGGGTAAAGTTAATTTGTATTGAAAACAGTCATGATAGTCACAGAGGTAATCAACCGATCCATCCATCTATTCATCCATCCACCCACCCACCCATCCACCCATCCACCCACCCACCCATCCATCCATCCATCCATCCACCCATCCACCCATCCATCCATCCATCCATCCACCCACCCACCCATCCATCCATCCTTCCTTCTATCCATCTATCTATCTATCCATCTAGATCTATCTATCTAATTATCTATCTATCTATCTATCCAGCTAGCTATCTAGCTGTCTATCTGTCTGTCTGTCTGTCTGTCTGCCTATCCATCAATATGCCTGCATGCCTGTCTATCTGACAACCTGTTTGCCTACTTGCCTGTTCGTTTATCTGCTTATGTGTCTGTCTGAATTACATGTTTTTCTATTGACTTTTACACACAATGTTTGGTTTATCCAACAAACAAATGTAAAAAATCTCATACTTTCCCCTCTCCCCGCTCTCTCTGTCTAACTCTCTCTCTCATACAGTTTCATCCTGTACAAACCTACAAAGGTTGGTATCCGTCAGACGGTACATATTTCCGACACAGGACTGATTAATTTGTGCTCTGTTTTAGATTTAAAAAAAATTAACCCAGCTGGTCCCAGTTTACTGTTTCTTCCTTATTCCTTCATGTTTCTTCTTCCTTTCTTATCTTTCTCCTGCTGTTCCACTATTCTTGTCCTCCCCCGCGTAATAGTTTCTCCATTCCTTGTTTTCCTTATTATCTGCCTCCCAAGACTCTCCGTGGATCCTTTTTTGCCCAATCTTCTCATCAACTCCTCCCTTTTTTCCCTCTGTTTTAATCGAATGTTCCTCTTCCCACTCTCTCCTCCCTGACCGATATACCTCCATTTGCGCTTTCTGTCTGTCTGTCAGACACTCTCGCTCTTCTCCCTCCCCCCGCCCCCCACCCTCTCTCACGTTGGACACTTTCGTTTCTCGATGACCCCAGCCTAAAGCTATTGGCCCTTAAAATCTCTATCTCTCACTCTCTCTCTCTCACGTTCCCTTCCCTCTTACATGCGCCTCCTTCCTACCGCCCCACACCCCACCTCGCTTTCTGAGCCGTCTATCTGTCCCTCACAACATATTTTATTGCTCACCCTGACGTCTCCACCATCAATCACCACACAAGTTTTCTTCCCCGATTTCCACGGCAAAAAAGGACACGTTCACAGATTGATATGACCCTATTCGAACTCATGACTCTCAGCTCCGGTTATCAAAGATTTTTTTCTTAAAGCAAGAAAACAACAACAACAACACAAACAACTAGACTTAACGTTAAAATAAGAACAATTAAAAATAAAATAAATTGACAACTATAGTAAAAAATAAATGAGAATTCCAAATTAGTCACATCCCAGATTTTGCGCAAATTTATAAAAGAATGTAATTATATTTGTCAGACTAGACTATATAGCATTCCTACAAGGATCATGCTCCCTAACCCCATTTTCATGGTTATATTTTTTTGTTTCAGCAAATTTATGAAAGCGTTTGTTGTTTTTTTTTTTTTGGGGGGGGGGAGGGGGCATTCTAAAAATGCTTTTTTGTTGGCCCCACTTGAACATAAATCTGGCCATGATGTAATCCAGTCAAATCGATAAAACTTGCCAGGATGATCTGTCAAAATGTCAACAGAATTTGAAGGACGTTCTACTAATTACAGCATTTCTACGACTGAATTCAAGCCGCCGCTGTCAAAATGAATGGAAAAAATTATGAAAAATTACAGTATTTACGGCAGCGGTCCTAAACATCTTCTATCTGGTGTGCACCAAAAAAAAAACAACAAAAAAAACCTGTAAAATTACTTTCCGACGGAGATCCGCAGCACACCTAGACTTGCCTCAGGAAGGTTGATTTTATATTTTAAAATATATTTAACACAGTCCATTCTAAATCTCAATAGAATACTTTTTTTCTTTTTAAATGTACGGATGAAACTATTTTATGAAGTTATTTTCCCCGTTGGATTTTTATTTGTGAAATTGGTCAAGCACTAAGAATCAAAGTAAATAAGGTTTCTCCCCCATCCTCCTAACAACATCAACAACAACAACAACCATGAAAGGCCCAAAGTGGCCGTTGTCGCACTGATGCGCCGTTAAATCCACACCCATCCATCATTTCATGCGTCAACATTCTATATAAAAAAAACAGCAAGGAAAAAAAATTCACCGCTGCGAGGAAGAAATGCCTAGACCTGACAAAATTACACGTGAAAAATAGTTCTTTTTGCTACTATGTCTATTCCTTTGACATGAAAACAAAGTATCGTAATTTTGTAATAAATGAAAATAGGCCTAAAAATAATGCTTTCTCCTCAACAATGATGGCCTCCCTCCTGCCTTTGTTTTGTTTCGACTTTAAACTTCCGCTTGCGTTTCAAAGATTGAAGGCATGAGTTTCTGTGCCGTCTGCCTTAAGCACGGGCCATGCGGGTGTTACTGTGCCAGTTGTGAGTTGTTTTCTACCTAGATCTACATAATCTGTGTGCCGACTGAGTAACTACATCTAGATCTATATGCCCCCCCGTTCTTTGAACGGGACCTTACACTAGTATCTTCAAAATAATTTTGCACGGCTGCGAGAATTAGATTAATGATAGTTATGATAAAATGAACGTTTTAATACAATTCTAGCTCCAGGAAACTAAAGAAAGAGGAGGCTGGGAAGAGGGGACAAAAAACAACAACAACAACAACAACAACAACAAACAAACAAATAAAATTTGTTCCAAAGAAATTATGTACCACCGTTCATTCCCTCCAGTAACTCTTCATACGAATATCACTAAAGCTGCAGAGTCCAGTACTCCAGTACATTAAACTCCCAGTCAAACCTTTCAGAGATCATCGCCAAATACATAAGGAGAATCCCTGTGTCGCTAAAACCTTGTTTTTAGTGGTTCATCATTCACACCTTGTTTCCTGGTTCATTTCCCGGCTGGGTCACACATTTATTAGGCTAAAGTCAATCGCGATCGTCGTCCTAATTCTATCTTTTAATTTAAGAACACAATCGGGAAGAAAACGTGCAACATGACGGAGACGGCATTTTTCAGTTTTAACCATTTGTACTCAAATGCATGTGTAAAAAAAAAAAAAAAATCATATTTATCTTAAATTACAGCCACCATCCCGATGTTTCATCAAATTTCTAGATCATCCAAGAGCAGCAGAATAATACACGTCATGAAATCAAGCAGTAAAAAGATAATACAGAAGATCGTTTTTACCCTCTGCAATTCGCCTCAACAAGACATTTCAGCTGGACGTGTGTCATATTTCATTAAGGTTCCTCATCATGTTATTTCATGTATGCCCGTTATAGAGTTTATTGAGCTGTGATATGTTCATGTTAATGATGCGTAAGACATGTGTACCATTGCATGTGCTCTTTAGCGCTATGTGAAAGAGAATTTCCCTCATGGCATAGTAAAGCGATTCTTATATTTATATTATCTTATCATCTTACTCTATACATTCTCGTGTATGTCACACGAAATACAAGGAAGATCGCAAGAACGCATAACTATTATTGACAGACTATTCGTGATGCTCTCTCTCGTCAACATGATGGCAAGTGTGCTCAACAATCATCCTGCGTTAAGTAGAGTATTCAGTTGGCAATAGGACAGCAGGTAGTCTCGCCGGGTGACACTGGGACTTGTGGTACGGGCAAACATTACGCAGTAGGAGTACGTGAGCATTACTGCTCTGTATATTTAGGCAAATTGACGGCATTGCCGTGAAACCTTTGAATTCAATAGAGAAATTTCAAAAGCATTTTATGGACATCTGCACCGCAAGGTGTTCACAAATACTCTGTTACGGTTCACCGAACGGAGTTAAGCGGTGTGCGGTGATGGTTAAACTTGTCAACGATGACGTGTGTATAAAGAAACCCTGACGACACAGGGGCGTATTTGGAAATGTTGGGAACCAAATCAATGGATGAGTTGGATATTTAAATATTGAGGTGAACTCGAGTGGTGTCTACCGATAAATGGGGGCAGAAGAGAGAAAGAAAGAGAGAGTCTGAGTTTGGAGTTTGGAGAAAGTAGTCGACACGATAACAGCCACATTGTGCTAGGAAGAAGCCAGACCATAAAAAGAGTAGAACAAAACGACAGGGCAGACGGAGACCATACCAGAAGCGCCCACCAACCATCCACCAGAAGAAAGAGAGACAGAGAAAGAGAGATAGAAAGAGAGAGAGAGAGAGACATAGAAAGGGAGAGAGAGAAAGAGAGAGAGAGAGAGAGAGAGACATAGAAAGGGAGAGAGAGAGAGAGAAAGAGAGAGAGAGAGGGTTAATAGGGGAAAAAATGGGAAACTATAATATAAATAATGTAAAAGGGCTCCTTACTACAGATGGTGGACAGACACACACTGTCTAACAGTTTTCAGAGCGTCAAAGATAACAGGTAATAATTATGATAGACAGAATGAGAAGATGGCAGACATACAGACACGCCGTTATAGAGACGACCAGAGAAAAATAGACAGATGGATAGATAGATAGATAGATAGATAGATAGATAGATAGATAGATAGATAGATAGATAGATAGATAGATAGACAGGCAGGCAAACAGACAGACAGAGATGGATAGGCAGAGATAGATAGATAGATAGATAGATAGATAGATGGATGGATGGATGGATGGATGGATGGATGGATGGATGGATGGATGGATGGATGGATGGATGGATGGATAGATAGAGAGATAGAGAGATAGATAGATAGATAGATAGATAGACAGACAGACAGACAGACAGACAGACAGACAGACAGACAGACAGACAGATAGATAGATAGATAGATAGATAGATAGATAGATAGATAGATAGATAGATAAATAGATAGATAGATAGATAGATAGATAGATACTACACCACGAAGATCCACATATTTATAAACTTACCACAACAAGAATAAAGATATCTTCGCTCCAGGTGTCCCAAAACACAAGAAAAGCAACCAACCAACCATAAAACAATGGAACGACAGTTTTCACCGGTGTGTAGTGCACACTCAACCACTACACGACTAGATAGACTAATGCCCTAACCATGTCTCTGCAGCGTCAAATTCTGGGTTATGAAAAGCTGTTATCAGGAGGCCTGGCCTAGTAGCTTAAAGGAAGACATAGGCCTACCAAATTAAAATTTTGAAGCCAGTGAGGTCACCATAAAGGGCCTTTGGAACAGGAGCACCAGGATCCAGGTTATTCAAAGTGAAACTCGATAGAAAGCTCAAAGCTTGGCTGAAGTATTGCTTTCAGGTCTTTCAAAAGACAGGTTTTTTTAAGCCGAGGTATAAAAAGTGCGGAAGGAAAATTAAAGTAAACGATAATCATTATTAAGTGGAATTTTATTAATCATATATTATATCAAGAGAAACTTGGTGCAACATTTAAGCATCAGGGATGGTGGTGATGATGGTGGTGGTGGTGGTGGTGGTGTGTGTGTGTGTGTGTGGGGGGGGTTACGTAATGGTTTCTCCCTGTAGTGCCTGGGCGTTCATGTGTGGTATGTATGTTAATGTAAGAGAGAGGAAAGGGAGGGAGACTGAGGGATAGAGGGGTAGATAGATAGATAGATAGATAGATAGATAGATAGATGGATGGATGGATGGATGGATGGATGGATGGATGGATGGATGGATGGATGGCTGGCTGGCTGGCTGGCTGGCTGGCTGGCTGGCTGGCTGGCTGGCTGGCTGGATGGATGGATGGATGGATGGATGGATGGATGGATGGATGGATGGATGGATGGATGGATGGATGGATGGATGGATGGATGGATGGATGGATGGATGGATGGATAGATAGATAGATAGATAGATAGATAGATAGATAGATAGATAGATAGATAGATGTGTGCGAGGGAAGGCAGAATAAAGAATTGTGGACAGCGACAGGTACACAATACAGGCAGTGGGACATGAAACGTAAGGTCAGAGTCACCTCTGAGTTGAACTACATGATAACAGCCGATGAACACACATTATTACACACATGGAAACCCGGTATCATGGCGAGATAAAAGATGTCAAGACGGAACAGAAATAAACTTGCCAAAGATATTTTTATATTTCACACCGCCACCTCAGATAAAGCCTGACTGAACAGGTTAGACGCGAAGGTAACGCTTTATTTAAAATAAGAAAATGAAATACAGTTTAGCATGTTATTTTTAAAGCATTGTTTTGATTTATTTTAGGTCGTGGAGAGCTGTGAGTGAAATCCCACTTGTGAGACTACGTTCTTTGTCTCTTTTAAACGCAGCTCAGCTAGGTTAAGTTAAAAACTACAGCAGGCTCTTTTATTTGGGAGAAACATTACAAAACAGAGACAAGCTGTCTGTTAGAATATCAAAATGAACACAACAATGCAATATTCAATGTTCCAAGGATGATTTGGATGTCAGATCCACTGCTTTGTAGTACTATCTCCATTCGGTAAAGTCCTCAAGATTCAGCTCAGACGGGGCTAATTAAAGCCAGTCTGGTAAATACAGATTTTCTTTTTCCGAGCATGGTCAAATCATAAGATAATGGTAACTGTCCCTTTATACCAGGGGTCACCAAACTTTTTTTCAAAGAGGGCCGGATAACTGACAGATGCGCGGGCCGCATAAGCAATTTATTCAAATACTTGCAAGCCAGAAGAAAATCTCCAGAGCAAAGACGATGTTTTATTATTTAAAATGTATCAATTTACTAAAAAGGTCATCAAAGAGGTTAGCAAGAAGGTAGTTACATAATACGGTAGTTTTAGATATCCCTAGTTTTATCAAACAAAATCAAGTACCATGGCGGGCCGGATGAACTCACGTCGCGGGCCATAGTTTGGTGACCTCTGCTTTATACGAACGGTCAAAGATAAAAGGCACCACTTCAGATCGAAAGGAATCCACATACAAAGTTGGGGCAGTGTAAATGTCGAGATGGGTAGGATCATCCACCAAATTCAGCGAGTTACAGATAGATGGAACATCGTACAGTACGCCACCGTGCGCACCACAAATTTAGGAACTAAGTCTCTATTCTGTCGTGCACACCGAGGATTTTGCAGGAAGTAACGTTTGTGAAAAAAGCGGATCGGCGGCTAAATCAGCGACACAAAGAAAAATAAAATATATAAAAAAATCTTCTCCATCATTATTTTCAAGTCTCCAAAAGGTTGAAAGGTAGGCACTTCCAAATTTCAAGCAAACCCGAGCTGCATGAGCGGCGGTAGGTCTTAAAATCGCGCCATTTTTTCAAAAAGATTTTAATATATAGACAGATTCCGCACAGCTCGTGCCAGCCGATGTAAAACCACCAACAGAAACTGAAATATACATACATGTTTTCGTCTTGGCGTGGGACATGTTGATTTTCAAAAGTGACATCATTGCCATTGGCAGGCGTATAAAATAAAATACTTTCAAATTAAAATGAAATAAAACAAATGAAAAAAAAAATTTGCACAGTGCGTTGAAACCGGTTGGAGTAGTTTTGGTTCATCAGACATGTAGGCGTATTGTTGTACGTATTCATGTATTTTAATGTAATCAACATGTAAAGTTGGGTGTAACTTGAGATGGTTTTTGTCGGTTTCAAATGTGGCAGATTAAGACATCTTTTCAGGTTTACTTGTGTGGAGTATTTAAAGGAGGACTCAATATGGCGGCTACAGGAAATCAGCTCTGTTTCATTTCCGTATCTAACACTATTATGACGAGCCAGTGGCCAGTGGGCGAGAAGATTGCCTTGGCCGACCGGAAGATACGCGGGCGCCAAATCTTGGTGGAAGATGCGATCATAGCGAGGGCAGGAAACTTTTAACTCAGTGAAGGCTGGACCAGGTTATCCTCATGTATGGACTATCTCTCTTCCTCTCTATCTATCTCGAGTTCTTTCTCTCTCCCCCCCCCCCCTTCTCTCCTCCTCTCTCTTTCCCGTCTCTCTCTCTCCCTGTCTCCCTCGCCATGACTCTCTCTTTCTCCCTCTCTCCCA
This sequence comes from Onchidella celtica, assembly GCA_963931925.1. Classification (NCBI taxonomy): domain Eukaryota; kingdom Metazoa; phylum Mollusca; class Gastropoda; order Systellommatophora; family Onchidiidae; genus Onchidella; species Onchidella celtica. Next base: position 27,950,240 of record OZ007571.1, on the reverse strand, counting down.
TTCTCTCTCGCTCGACCACTCAGACCACAATGTAGCACAATTCATGAACGCAATTACAGACAATAATTTCGACAGGCTTGCAAGTAAATTAATGTATCCTTTTATCTGCAAACATCTCAGAGATCCAACGTCATAAAAGTAATAATTTACCTCATCTATAATAATACAAAGTCATGTATTACCCAATCGCTTTGAAATAACTTTCATTTGAAATACTTAATTTATAGCATAAACGGATCTCCGTTGCAAATAAAACAAAAAGGGAATTCTAAAACATAAATTCAACAAAGAAACAAGGAAGATCTGAAACAATCAAACAGCAGAATAAAAACAGCTACAACTAATAAGTGAACAGAACAAAACAAAGCAAATTAATAGCAAAGCCAAGAGTAAGAAAAACAAATAAGAAGAATCAGAAAAAAAAACCCAACATCAGGATGAAAACGTGTACACAGTAGTTTTATTATTATAATTAATATCATCACCATTACGCCTGTGCAGCGACTGAGGTCATTATGGCAAAGTTTGCCTGGTCCGGACAAAAACAGTGTTTAGGCTTTTGCTCACATTAAAATATGATTGTGGCGGACAGGAGGAATGGCCCGTAGCAGTTTTAGATTTATTTGGATGCGATGGCTCTTTCTGCAGGTTGCGCAAAAGTTGAGTCAGTAGGGCGTTGCACAATTTACGACTAGTCTTGGGTTTGATTCCCCTGCCCGTGATTTCATCCGATGTTATGGAATATATATTGCTCTTTTCTCCCTCTGTCTTAAAATTATTTCAGACCTGTTGCAGATAATTGCTATAAATTTTCACAGGCAATCATTATATAATCATTATTATTACTGGCTGGCCCTCTGACTCAGAGAATACACAAATGCCATTTTTAAAGTTGAGTTTCGATCAAATGTGTACACTGAAATTTCCTGTCATACTTTTTAATTGTGCTCGAAGAAAATGCGCCTTTGTTCTCCGGCGCAAAATGTCGGGACATTTTCTTTTGTTCTTGAACTCAAAATCAACGAAAGTATTAAAAACATAGCGATCTTCAAGACCTTTTAAAATATGCCCACGCACACCTTTTTCTCTTTCAATGCGTAAGATCATAATTGTTTTGTAGATTTTAAGGCTCAGCGGTTAAAAAGCTTTTCATGATTCCATTGTAGGCCTTAATTCCTTTATAATATGACATTATTATTATTATTATTCTCATTACTATTATTATTATTATTATTATTAACAATAGCAGTAGTAGTGTTAGTAGTGGTGGTAGTAGTTGCAGTAATATAATTATTAAGGATCATGGAAAAAATAGTAGTAGTAGCATTAGTATTACACGTATCAGTTTGTTTAAATTACCAGGGAGACTTGAAGAAAACAAGGCTAGTGCTGGTGTGGCAAACGCTCCAGCTCCAGTTGTGCATGGGTCTCAGGCGAGGCGCGCACGGGCGACTATCTGTCGTGTTGCAGTCCTGTTTCAGTTTTTTGTTCCTATCTACCCTGCAATGTACCCAGGTCTGGCATGTTCGAGTATCTTCATTCATTCCCCTCAGATTTACAAGAACAACAACAACAACAACAACAACAAATAAAACGCAACAAAGTCCCATGTCTCTGCCAGATAGACAGAGAAATAGCAGCAATGGAAAGAATGGTCAGATCAAATCTGATTTAACCAATGGCTGACAACGCTTTGTAAATTGCACCATCGCCATGTTGAAACGATAACAACGCCGGCCTCATAAAAAGCAGAATCACCATCAAATAATAACACTAACTACGGGCGACCTCAAAAATCACAGATGCATCACCATCAAATTACTAGAAACCGTCGCAGAAATTGCACTGTCCCCATTATAGAAGAAACAGTTCAAATGAGAAGACTTCAGAAATTGCAGAACTTAAAGGCAATCTCTTTGCACGGTCCTCATTATTGAATAAACAGTTAACAAATTAAAACTAAGAAGGCTTCGGAAATGGCAGAATTCAGAGACATTCTCTGTGCGCATTCCTCATTTTTTAATAAACAGTTAACAAATGAGTAGGCTTCAGACACTGCAGAATCAACAGAGTATTATTCCTAGAGAAATACCTAATCCCCTAAAAATGACAGCGCGGGACCAAAATACCCAACAGCACACATCTGAAACACCACCATCCATCTGCAAGCTAAGGAGAGACTGCCAGGCAGTCCTTAAACCCAAGGTTGACAGACAGGGCTGACGTTGAATCTGGAGTCGAAAGAATGAAGTTGTGTGTGTGTGCTAGGAGGGAGGGGGAGAGGTTAGTAACGGTCTGGGGGCTTAGACGAAGCCATTACTGCCTCCAATGACCATAGTTATCAAAGTTGTCAGCTGGTTCAACAGGGACAAAGTGCTGACATAGCGCAACAGGCAATAGCCATAGACAGTTACAGTAAACGCAAAATTGCGTGCAATATCTCACGACATGACGTTTATGACGGAAACCCCACTCTAGGAACCACAGTAACTGTCTACGCTAATGATAACAGTAGACTGGAACAATGAGAAAGCTGCCACCTTGTTATCATCAAGACAACAGCAGCAACAACAATAGCAACGACAACAATAACAAATTTCACACCAGCAAAACCAAATGACAAAAAATAAACCAACAATAACAGTAAAAGCTATCATGACGACTACCATACTCCACCACCATCACAACATTAAGACATTGCCACCACAACACCCACAACCAATGAATGAATGAATAAATAAGTAAATGAATAAATAAATAAATAAATAAATAAATAATCCCTCCGCGGTATCGGAAAGAGTTACGTGGCAAAGAAATCAGTACCGAACCTGCTCAGAATTGACAACAAAAAGAACCACAAATTGCTCCATTTTAAGGTAACAAAAATGAACATTTCGGAGAGGTATATCAAAAATAAAATTTAGAAGACGAAACACTGTCAGAGAAGCGAGGACCAAGAACTTCATTGGTGATAAGTTACTTCTCTCCCCGAGTACTCTGTGTTCCAGAAAACACAATGGCTACCTCAACACATAGCATGAAAAAACTTAACCTCATCGAATGACAACCTAATGTGAACAAAACACCTACTACTGGGTAATTTCACGCCAGTAAACAATAACCTGTCAGTATGTGACATAAGCCGGAGACAATAGCAAGTCCTATGACAACAAAAGGTCAATAATATATGAAGGCACACCAAGGATGCCAGTTAGTTTTTGTTTCTAAAGATGTTCGGTTACGTCAGGTTAATGCAGTGGTTCTCAACCTTTTATAGCAGTCGCCCCCTTAAGACCCAAATTTCTATCCCCCCCCCTCCCACTTGCCCCCACCCCCGAAATCCCTACTCAGAAACAATATAGTCAGGGAGCCAACTTGATCTATCTCTTCAAATAAGCATTGAACCTTGCACGGAAAAATATACAGTTGTTTGTTGTATTTTTCATTTAAAGTGATCCCGCGCCTAAGAAACTGTCGGATATAATTGGCTGAAGGGTGGCATTTCGAACGTGTAGATGCGATTATCTCTCCAATTTTATTTAGATAAAATAGCTCACCAGAAGATAGAATACACACAAATTATAATGTTAAGTTTTTCAAAGCTTTATAAATGACAACAGGCGTGTGAACTATTCATTACAAAACAGTAAGTATTCTCTATCAAATGCACTAAAAACCAGATCTTTCTCTTCGTACAGCTTAATTAGGCGTGCGGCTGAACAAGTCATTGCCTATCATGTATTTGCCCCCCCCCCCCCAATCGCCCCCTTTACTGTTTTCGCCCTCTTTTCGCCTTTTTCTTTATTTTCACCCCCCCCCCCCAACGCCGTAATCAAAATCGCCTCGGGGGACGATGTCGCTCACATTGAGAACCACTGGGTTAACGGATTTCCCGTGACATCAACGACAAAGTGGCACAGAAAAATCGTCACTGAAACTTGACTGAAACAGATTCAGGAAATAAAAGTGGCAATTCTAGAGACCTGAGAAAACTTGTCAGATAAGGAATTATCCGCTCATTGCTCGAAAACCACGATATCTATCATGTATGAAACTTCAAGGGTGTGATATAATTTATATAATTTGGTTATTATGTTTTCGGCAAAGTGGTTGATTAATTCAGTATGAAGTCTGGAAAATGAAAACTCAGAAAAGAGATTTGTACAATGTTATCTTCGTTCGTTTTCTCGCAGGTCCGCAGGTGGGCACACATAATATACAAGACATACCATCATGTAATATTTATTTTCCAGGAAAATGAGACATAATCATCAAAATTGTTTTGATTAAGGGTGCTAGCACTGGATGGATGGAATAATGCAACCATGTTTAATAATTTCGAATCATTACTTTGTTTTTTAGGCTATATCTCAGGAATTTGCAGGTAACGCAGCGTCTTCCAACATTTAATTTTCTCTGCATGAATTATCTAACCAGGAAGCCACATCAGAGTTCGATATTGAAGTGTAGCAAATAAATCCCCGGGAAGTAATACAAGAACCAGAAGGACACTTTACACTTTCCATGCCTTATCTCACGCCCTTGGTGTGAAATCTGCAGTTCTGGACAGACACAATTCATCTGAGGGTTGAGGGTTATGTACTGTAACAAATAAATATCCCAATTTTTAAGCTTAAACTCCCTGGGCCGGACGCTTGATATTTTTTTTTCCGTACGAGCTTTCGCAAATTCAGGGGCAGGGCAGCAACACACCCCCCAAACACAGGACAGTTCCAACACATCCCAGGGATTTTCGGTGACGTTCAGAGTCATATATCAGGCACAGACTAGAGATTGCAGCACCCATGGGATTGTTCGATGGGACGAGAAATTCCTTAGCCGATGACCTGTGTTTGGGGGTCTGTTGTTGCCCTGCTCCTGAATTTGCTAAAGCTCGTACGGAAAAAAATCGCGCGGGCTGGACTGTATATTCAGCATATCGTGGAGTATTTGCCATAATGTTGTGTGCGACATTGGCATATTTTGAGGTTTTGTCATGAAAGTGGTTCTCTCACTCTTAATTTCATTAAGTGTAAGTGTCATTTCAATAGATTAAAAACTTTCCGAGGTACATGTTTGTGACGTAATGATGCCCTCTGATTTTACACAACTCTTCAAAGTTTCGACCCTCATTTTCTCGGAAAGACAAAAATGCACACAATGGAAATATCCTACCATAATATACGCCTTATTTTAGTAAAGATTTTATTCAGCAATGTGCTTACCTCAGAGCATGTCGCAGCTGTAATACAAGCTTACTTCACACATACAACCAAAATTCTATTCGTCCATCCCAATTCTAGTGGAGCAGGTTTAATCAAACCCCCGCAAAGGCTTTGTATTGTACGCAGTGAGTCAGCAGAGAATCGCCGCGGGAATTTTAAGCTTTCTGGATTAAAATGTGCCGAAAAAGTTTACCGTGACATACACACCAAAAAAAGGGAAAACAAACAAAAGCCCTCTTTCATTTCAATGCTAGCTTGAGAATGAAAGAATCAAAAGCTAATGAAAAAGTGTGCCTAACACGGTGGAGAGGGGAGTCGCCTTCCTAGGAACAGAAAATAGGGAGAAGGCCCTAACATTTCTTCAGATAACCTATGGAGTTCGAAAACATCTGTGTGTGTGTGTGTGTGAGAGTGAGTCAGAGAGAGAGTGACTGAGAAAGAGGGAGACAGAGAAAGAGGGAGACAGAGAAAAAGAGAGACAGACAGACAGACAGAGACAGACAAACAGAAAGACAGCGACACATACACCAAACAGAGAGACACGGGCAGACAGACAGACAGAAAGTGAGAAAGAGAGGAGAGGAGGATAGAGAGCTAGAGAGGGAGAGACAAACAGACAGAGATGACAGGGACAGAGAGAGAGAGAGAGAGAGAGAGAGACAGACAGACAGACAGAAAAACAGACAAACAGACAGAGAAAGAGACAGAGACAGAGTGAGAAACAGACAGACAGGCAGAGAGACAGAGAGAGATTCCTCAAACCGACTGTTCCCCACCATAATTTCATAACCAGAAGTTTCAAATTTCAAACATGGACCTGCTTACATCCCTGGTCTTATTACAAAGACCTTAAATGTTCTAACATGTCCTGATACATGTGTCAAAGTAATGACCTACCAGGTCAAGATAACATTTTGTCTTTATACTAAATAAATATGCATTGGCCCGCTTAACATGTTGACATTTCAGTAACATAGTCTTTGGTTGCGGTGCTGTTGTGCATGCACTTAATGGCAGGGAAGAAAAAGCGTTACAATATCAAATGTGAGCGTTCTGGGTATAAAACTAGAGAATTTATCGGATAGAATGACCCCCCCCCCCTTCCGACCAGGGCCGAATTTATAGAGGGACAAAAGGGATAATCGTCCTGGACACTCCGCTATACCCCCTCCCCTCCCATGTTTTTTTTTATATTCCTCCATACAAAAATGTAATAATGAATTTAACTTTGGCGTGTAACATTGTTGGACCAGCCAGTGTTATCTGTGGAAACTAAAAAGTACACCACATATGGTCATGATCTTTATAAGCGTGTAACATTGTTGGACCAGCCAGTGTTATCTGTGGAAACTAAAAAGTACATCACATATGGTCATGATCTTTATAAGCGTGTAACATTGTTGGACCAGCCAGTGTTATCTGTGGAAACTAAAAAGTACATCACATATGGTCATGATCTTTATAATTTATCTACTTCAGAGTATATAATTTATCTATCTACGTATCTACTTCAGATACACATGGCATTCTATATCTAATTTAACTTTTCTATTATGTCATAACTTGTCTGTTCCAATTACTTGCAATAAAAGGACTTAGAGGTGTACATTTGGTTATTGGCCATGTATTTTAATTTCGGTATGTAAAGGGCCCACCGAAACCTGAAGTGTCCACCCCCCCCCCCCGTATCTACATCCTGCCCTGCCCCTCTCCTCCCAAAGTTCGCCTCCTAACTTCCTATATGAGCACAATCATTATTGTAGTCACTCAAAACCAGGCAGATTCTCGCACTGTCAGCAGTTGATTGCTGTGAATTATGACATAAAACACACGAAGTTTTGATAATATTACGTCACGTCGCCTCAAATATCCCGTGGTCCTTCACTCTCCAGCTGCCCCCCACTCCTGACAACACAGTTACTGTAACATGTAATCTGACCGACGCAATCCACTCTAGAATGTAATGTTGGTCGTACGGTTCTGACCTCAATGTGTTGTTATCATTAATATCTACAGGCTCGGCCCTACCACTCGCTAGCAATTCAATTTCATCAAGCCTATGATAATGTACACATTATTGTATTTATGTCTTCAAGAGCTGTGTCGAAACAAGTTTCCAAATATCAGAGGAAATTAAAATAATAGATACATGGACACTCAGAGCGGTACAACAGGGTTGACAGACAAAATATGGACAGACAGACAGTAGACGGACGGACTGACGAATGGGAGGGGGGGGGGGCAGACGGACGGATAGACAGATAGACAGACAGACAGATAGATAGATAAATAGATAGATAGATAGATAGATAGAGATCGATTAATAGATAGAGAGAGAGAGAGAGATGGATCTATATCTATGAAGATAGATAGATAGATAGATAGATAGATAGATAGATAGATAGATAGATAGATAGATAGATAGATAGATAGATAGATAGATAGATAGATAGATAGGAAAGGGATAGATAGATAGATAGATAGATAGATAGATAGATAGATAGATAGATAGATAGGAAAGGGAGAGAGAGATAGATAGATAGATAGATAGATAGATAGATAGATAGATAGATAGATATGAGTACTCGCCCCTTCTCTACAGTCCAGTGACGTTGCCGCCCTCTCCTCCCTCTTCCCATCCCAGAGATCTTTGATCAGGCCATACGGGACCCAGGACCTCCTCAAGATCTTCTCAACGAACGGGTGATCAAAGGCGATAAGTTAAGACCATACTGGTGGTAAATTTTATCTTTCACATCAGATAAGAAATGGAAACTGGACACGGGCGATCATTTACGGGGATTACATCACAGGAGGATCTCCCACATCTTTCAAATTATATACAGGGTACTCCCAGGGGCGTAGCTACCATAGCATTGCAACTTTATCTTAGTTATGAAGTAATCTAGAAGGTGTAGTGGCCCTGCCCACCAGGCGGTAAATTCATCGTATGCTCTCTTACACACAACAAAACTCCATGTACGTACCATGCACGCGTCTGTGTATTACTATTAATAGGAAGTGTATATCCGTACAACATGTTGTATGGATATGGACAGTGCATATCCGTACAACATGTTTACCAAAAAGCGCGACTGGTGAAGGTTTGCTGAAACAGAACTTGGTATGGTGTTCACGAATTTAAAGTCTGTGACAACACATGGAATAGTCAGATGGACCTGGAGACGTGAGGGTCTAGTCAGTTTGTATCAATGGGCGGTAGTCAGATTGACTAATCAGGCGAAAAGGGGCTGGGGTAGCCATTGGTGATCGACGTACACTCAAGTATATTATTAGCGCAGATCACGCAATCTCCAAGCAGAAGTCGGATCATTTTGCTACTAAGCCGATTCATATTTTTAAAAACTATGCAAATTAACAAGGTCAGTAATACAGTATTCCGGTGTGTGTTCAACGTCATCGAATTGTGTGCGTTGTACGGATATGCACTGTCCACATTTGTACAACATGTACGGATATGCGCTTCCTTATTAATATCTATAGTGGGCTTGCCCTCGCATGCATGTGGGTGAGATGCTATTGCTGTTAGTAAAATGACGTTTTTTTTGTTTTTTTTTAACTTAATGAACAAAATACCACACAAATGAAATTACACGTTTATTACCCCTTCGTTCCAAACTCAAAGAAAAAGACCAATCTTGCAACCTGGAAAAAACTGTTATGATAGCAAAGCCAACAGAATAATTAGCACAGGTTTTTATCGCTAAAGGCAGGTGTTTTGAAGTAAGAATATGACACATGTAAACAAACAGTGGCGTAATGTGTGCCGAACGAATAACTGGCAATCTCAAGATTCAGAGTTGATGTGTGTAAAAGCAAGTTATTGTAAATCGCAGTTGGTGCCTTCTTGCAGGCACCTTGAAACAGTTTCATAGATTTAACCCTCTGCCCACGGACTTGTCAAAAAGAAGATTTTTTGACGTTTTTATTTGTAGATCTTGCTAGTGCAGGCATTTCAAGTCATAACATGCACTCAAAAAACCATGCGCTTTTAAAAATCTATGACTGACTCACTGTATGCCACAACTTAACAGGGCAAAATAACAGGAAGGCTGATGGTATGCTGCACCAATACCGAAAGGGTTAATTGTGGGGCATGCACACTAATGATCTCGGAGGCAAATCGTGCTAAGTGCCATAGTCGCATCACGTCGAAAGCCACTGGTAAATGAAAGAGCAACAAATGAGTTATCGTATTAATTAGCTTCTTCATGCATGCATTTTAGAATGGCTTCACAGATTTATGGGGCATTGGGACAAATGATGTCAGAGATAAACTGTCTTAAGTGCTATAGCCGCCCGCACCAGGATGACAGCCTTGGCAAGTGAAAGAAAAACAAACCCGTGTTTAGCTGCGCTACAGGTAACAATTAGACACTCATTATGTTACATCTAGGTGTTTCCAAATATTAGCCAATACACAGGTATTATAGACTATACTGGCTGCGTTTCTTTAACAGCAACCGTTTTCATGGAATGAACTTCAGAATTTCAGAATTTGTCTACCCTGGATATGGACATTTCAACCCTGGATATGGACATTTATACCCTGGATATGGACATTTCTACCATGGATATGGACATTTCTACCCTGGATATGGACATTTCTATCCTGGATATGGACATTTATACCCTGGATATGGACATTTATACCCTGGATACGGACATTTATACCCTGGATATGGACATTTACAAAACAAAATTTATCGGATATGTATCACTTTGAGCCTGAACATCTGTGGGCTGATTTTTTCAGTCTTCCTCCCTTGCCTCACCTGAAACCACTGGGTCACAATGACCCAGGAATGCATTTCAAGACCGAATAATCTTCAAGAGCAGAAAAAGAACAAACTGCTATAAAAACAAACAGATAAAAGTCGGCCTGGAGAAAAGAAAAGCTGCCACTTATATCGGCACAAACAATTGCGCAAAGCGGGCGTCACTCCCTGCTATTCATCTTACCCTTTGCATTAAAGGAATTGAATTTGCTAACAAATGAAAAGCTTTCTATAATAAGAAGTTAATCTAAAAATCAAATCTCGGGTCGATTTGCCCAGACAGTAAACTTATCATTTTTTTATTTTTTTTTAGTATCAGAGACAATAAGAACAAAAGCCGGTAATTTATCAACTGTCAGAATAACAAAACATAAAACTTTTCACCCCTTGTGAGGGACTAGGTGTAGGGTGTGGGTGGGGGGGGGGGGGGGAGGGGGAGGCGTACACAGCGGCATACCAGAACCACCTTGAACACAGTCATGCCCGCATGGTTGAACCAGCCAAATTCAAACTGTGGTTCAACAACTCAGCATTTTTATCTCACACGATCTGAATGTCGTAAAACTGAAACATTCGTTAGTTCACCATTACTGTGACTATAATTCCAGTTAGATTATGTCACCTATTCACGTTTTTCCATATCAGATATTCCAGATTATATTTCTCATGCTATCGGTGTTGCTCCAATTCTCTTTATTTCTAGAGTCACCTTTGTTCTCTTACCTTCTCCATCTCCATCCCCTCTCCTCATTTATCTCTCTTTCTTTCCCACCCTTGTGTTCCCTCTCCACTCTTCTTTTTTTTTTCTCTGCCCACCCACCTCTCTCTCCCCACTCCTCCCTCTCTCCCCCTACTCCCCTCTTCCCATTGTACTGTCCAAATGGACCAGAAACTGCTCACCAGCATCTGTCACGGCTGGCTACAGGACAAAACCACGACTCCAGAAATTCTGTGCTAAATTACAATCTCTGACTGCAAAATTCCAATACTTACACGCAAACTCTTCCTGGAAATGAAAACGAATTTCGAGAACCCACACAATAATTGCTTGCTGATTAACTGTTAACTTTTCCATTCGCTCAGTAAAACCGAAACCATTAAATAATAATTATCAATTATTATCGGTCTCAGCGCCACACTTACTCGACATAAAGCCTCAAATCAGGGAACCACTAACATTTTGCTTTTCAATTTTGAATGGTTTAACAACTCAAACGACTGAAAGTGTTGATGACTATTGTTGGTGTTCTTATGAAAGTTATTTTCCTTTGCAGTAACAACTTCAAAATATTATTATCATCACTTTTGAATAACTAAACATAATTCAAATGACCCAGAAAATGTTGATAATTGTTGTTGAGTGACACATTTTACTTCGCATAAACAATAAATTTAAATATCCATTTGGCAGCTTTCCGGACACTTTACCTTAGTTCATGTTTCTCCCTTTGCTTTATTCTGAAAATGATTCATCTGCACAGGAGACAAGATGTCTACAAATCTCGGAAATCATACGTCACGCTCAAACACATAATTGCTTTGCTTTGTGAAAACAAACAAAAGAAACAACAACTAAGAAATTATAATGCCTTCAGAGAAACCACAACAACCCCAGAGATGAGATATATATTTTGGGTACACACATTTATGAAAACCAAAATAATGCTAAACACACATGGTTGAATAACTCACAGAAGCAAAGAAATCTAATTGACTTCGACACTTGTAAACCGTGACACAGGTGACATGGGCCATGGATCACAGATTTACCAATCAACATACCTGGGTATAGATAACTACAATCACCGTCCACTTTCAACTATCCACAACGCACAAACTGCTGGCCCAAACTTCACGGAAAATATCGAACGCCAAGCATTACACACCCACCAATTTCAGGTGAAACGTGATTACAAACAATTTAAACTGCAATGTTTTACAAATACAAAATTTGTCAGTCTTAAACCCCCCTCAGTGCCACCAAGCGGGAAATCCGAAACCCTCAGGCTGTCTACAGCTTTTATTTAATTTAAAAAGCCAAGAGTTATTACGAAATAGTTCTCTTAATTACATCTCTTCCCTCTGGCAAGCTGCCGGAGATGCACCGCACCTTCAACAAACTCAGCAAACTCTACCAGAATGTGCACTTTAAAGTAAGCATATTATTATTACGCACTGCGCTTCTGTATCGCTGAAATTATAAGTTCAGAGAAATAGCGACATCAACAACTTGTTCAAAGGCTTCACATCTGAAACCATCTGACAGGATGAGAAAGATATACAGGGAGAACTACGAGATAATACTAAGAAAAGAAATAACTATGAGCTTCTGCACCAGCAACGAAAGAAAAGTTGAAAACAACTTTTGAACAGAGGGAAAACCAAGTGTTTATCCACAAAATTCATGCAACTGTTGCATACTGAGTAAACAGGTTGTATTTGAATGAGGCTGAACCACAGTGTAACGCAGTATAAAATCCCCGATGTTACCAAAGTCGACAGAATATTCAAAAACCAATTTGAAATACAAGAACAATTATGGACGTCTCCTATCGGCCTGGGTCCGTAAATGTAATGGTGGAAACCTCGGAAACGAAAAGAAAATATCATAATAATATCAAATTTTGATCTGCCTGATTCGATAGAATGCAGCCTGGCATATTCCCACAAAAGAACTGATTAGAGCTGTGCTCAATGCTTCCAACTTACTAGGAAACAGATCAAAGACATGAGTTCACATTCAAGTTGTGAAGATTAAGAAACCAAAAAATGTGATTTTGAGTTTGAGTTAGGACAAAGCATGTCGATACCATAACGGCCATATTGTACCAGGACTAAGCAAGACGATACACAGAAAAAAAACAGACCAATGACAGGACAAAAGGAGAACCTACCG
>OZ007571.1:27914820-27932320 GCA_963931925.1 Onchidella celtica | reverse complement strand
TAAATCACCTCTTTAAAAGTGAAAAAAAAAGGGTGGGGAGGGGGAGGGGACTATCTTCACACCTTTTTTGAGTGAACTTCTTGACTTTATTTTATCTTGCACCTGGATCAAAAGCTACCTGAAAATGTGATTACAAATTTTACAAAAATTAAACCGAACATCTAATGCCAAACACGTTAACACAAGAACGTTATGGCACGGCCGTTTTCAGTATCATTGTATCACAACTGCAAACAGAAAATGACGAACGCAAAGTTCTATATTTTCATGCACAAGAAAAGCCAGAGGAGTGACCCGGTGTAGTTAGAGTGTTTGAGCCAGAGGTCCCATATTGGAATCCAGTCCCGGGCTGGTTGCTACGTATTTAATTCTTCATGGTGTTATTAAATCGCCCAGTTATCTCTGGCCTGAAGTGGGTAGAGCCTTGTTTCTGAGGCAGCATCATTTGTGTTAAAAGGGGACCCAAAAAAAAAAAAACTGCAGTTAAAACAACATCCATCCATCCATCGGTTCGTCCGTCCGGGGGTCTGTCAGTCAATCCATCCATCCACCTCTTCATCCATCAATTCATCCATCCATCCATCCATCGGTTCGTCCGTCCGTCCGTCCGTCAGTCCATTTATCCATCCATCCTTGCATCCGTCAGCCCATCCACCCATCCATCTCTCCATTCTCCACCCATCCATTCGTCCACCACCTATTCATCCAACCATCCGTCCGTCTGTCGGTCAGTCCATCCATCCCCCTACATTCCTTCTCTTAACCCTCGCCGTAATGTTTCTGATGCAAGTTTTTCCACCTCTTTGTCCACTTCCCACACGTGATAATTGATATTCACTTTACCTGTGTTTCCCACACTAGCGTTAAGTAATAACCTTGGAAAGCATCAAGCGCTCTCATTTTCGTGAAAAGACAAGCAGAAAAGAAAGCAAAAATCCAATTGACACAGTTCATGCATGAAAACAAACATTACATTATGCTTCTCTTCAGTGCTTGAATCTGTGGTAAAAAATGGAAGAAGGATATTATGGGAAAGAGAAGAGGGAGGGGGATTTAAAGATACAGACAACACATAGACAGGAGACATACACAGACACGCATCTTTAAGCGTGTGGAAAAATATGCAAAAAATACAGAAGCATGTACCCGGTGATAGACAGACAAACTGACAGGTACGCAGAGAGGAGACAGACAAGCTCAAACAAGTATTTGGGAAGGACTTCCGAATGCCTTCCATAGCCCGAGTGAAAACAATACATAGGTATATATATATTGATAGCTACCCCGGCGCCTTTCCCTGAGATGTCAATCTGATTACTGCCCAGACGAACATCGGCCTACGGCCTCGATGATACAAACTGACTAGACCCTCACGTCGTTACATATCAATCTGACAATGCCCAGACTCTCTATGCACGTGTCGAGCTATGGAACGCATTCGGAAGTCCTCCCAGTATTTGTAAGGATTTAGGAAAATATATAAATTACAAAAGCAAATGAGCTTGTACCAGAAACTACATAATTATGTAATACTTACGCAATTTCTAACTCCACTTGTTGTAGCACTGAATCACTCAAAGTCTCGCGTGATGAAGAAGTAATACTCCACTGACAACTCGTGACAAGGCACTATCTACACAATGTCATTTTTTTCTTTCTTCACACAGAACAAAGTAATTGTTTTTCTTGACTGAGTTCAGGGACAAAAGCCTTGCAGTGTTGGTGTGTTAAACCTGAATGTTATTGCTAGTAAGGCGTTGTCGTTTACTCCTGTATTCCATAAACAGCTGGGCGGGTTTTCCTGAAAAAAGACGGAAAAATAAATGTAGAAATCAAGATAAAGTTTATGCCTTCCTGGGTCATTGAAAGGAAGGATTATCATATCAGGTTATATGGAACTGTGGGGTAGGGCCTACATTTGTGGCCGTCATGATTAAGGACTACGACAGGTGCGATAATAGGTTTTGGGATTGGGGATAAGGTCAGTGAAGATATAATTTCTTTCATGTTTGATCATTTTAATATCTTTTCTCACGCTTGCCCCATTACAAGGCTTTAGTGTGTTTTCTGGAGAATACCGGATTTTGGTAATCCTTCTCAATGAAATCTGTTTGATGAGGTTCACAAACTTGCACAATTCTAAGACCTATGTCATTATGTTGTCTGGACAAGACAGTTATGAGCCCCAGAAACAACCGGCTTAAAAGTTGTTTTCTCGTGGAATGATGCGGTGAATTTATATAAACAAAGACACATCCAGCACGAGAAAAGAAATCCAAACAGAAACATATATTTAAGCTTGATTTGAAATACAACAACAACACTGAAACTATAGTAATCCTGTTTGAATCACAAAAATATTCCAAAGGTGAAGCCAGGGAAGTGTTCCTGTTTACAGACACCGCCTGCCAGAAAGAATTTAAACTTCTTGGGACAGCCAAACTACATGGGCGTTTCAGAAATAGAGAACCACGACAAATTAGTCATTCGACCCTTAATTCCCTATACTCTCGGCCTACACAAGTGACTACAAACAGCATTTAGATCTTTATTTATAAACTTTACGACCAAAGTAATAGCTTTACGACCTCTAGAGGACTCTGCCGGTTATAACTCTCTAGGTATGATAAACCTAGTGAGATAACAACAAAATTGTACTATATTCAGTGCGTCAAAAACTAGATCTACACAAATACAACAGTGTGCAAACACTTTGCTTTAACCTATGCAAACATGGAGTTCGTCACTGGCCCTCTCCGTTCTACATTACCTCAATCTAGTCAGGAGGAGATAAGAACATGGTTTCGCCACTTCAAGTTATTAATGAAAGAGAGAGAAAGAGAGGGGAAAAAAAATTACAAAGTGAAATTGTTAAGTGGAACTGATTGCCTTGATAACCCGGTGTCACTCTACACTCCCACAGCGCGCCACCCTTATCCCCTGCAACACTTACCACCCTCCCTTCTTAATCTTTTATATATCTCTGTGTGGTGGAAGATATGCCTTTTTCTCTGCCCGTGAGGAGGAGTAAAACTCACCACGACGGTTTATCGTTACCCTTCGGACAAGAACTTACTGATCAGCCAAGCCCCAATCTATTCATACTTAGCCCCGGCATACACTAGCCGACATTCATGGGATGTCTAGTTGGATTGTGACGTCACGAAATTGCTTTTCAGTGAGATCCACAGACTAATAAAATACCCAGGCTGGATGATCCCATTGTGCGACGTCACAAAACAGCGAAAAGTCCGCCACTTTAGGTTTACGGTTGCGACCGACGCTTCGGCATAGCTACAATGCAGCGGTCGCCAAAAGTCCATACGGCCATCATTTATAACAGTAAAGAAAAGGCAGATGTAGACAATAAAATGAAAGGATAGGCAAGTTAATGCATAATTAATACATGTACAACCAATCTTGACAAATAAAAAGAAATTTCAACTGCAGATAAAACTAGAATCGGAATTTCCCGAGTGGTGGCCATGTCGGTTATACTGTCGCCGCTCGGGAAATTCCGTAAAAAACGACACAGCCCGAAGCTCGTGTTTCCAGTCTGGTTAATTTATTAGTCTGTGGTGAGATCCAACCAGCTCGATGGCGCGTGAGGTCTCAATGAAACTAACTGTCGTGACGTCATGATCAAACTAGAGGGCCGAACAAAATCAGCTAGTGGGCCCCTGGGCTTATGGGTAAACCTAAGAGCATTTTAGTACACAGTGAACTTATCCACGGACAATCTGACGACCTTTCATAGAACGGTTATCTGTGAGTTTTGAACCTAAATGCTCTACTCTCCACACAACTTTCTCGAGTCAATCTCTCCATTTGTTCGGGGTATTATTAATTCTGTTATCGGTAGAGCAGGTGTTTCTTGTTCCAATGTCGTTATTATTGCAACTACAGCATTCTCACTGTAGGCAGTTCTGGCTGTTTGTTTACGAATTTCAAGATCCCGGTTTATCAACCCTGACATAAACACGAAAAAAAAAAAGATAGCTAAATATTATATAGCAAATGCGCCAGAAATTTACGTGCCGAAGTGGCAGTCTGCAATGCCTGGCCAGGAATAGAACATTAAAATAGCAATTAATATTTCCCCAAGTTTCAAAGCCTTCATATCTCCGTTACCTTAAATAGCATCTTTCAGTGAAATCAATTAAGGTTGGAAGGCATGGAAACACGAACGTTTTCACACACATACACGCACGCACGCACGCACACACACACCTCTCTCCAAAACATATATCTATCTATCTGTCTGTCTGTCTGTCTGTCTGTGTCTGTCTGTACATCTATCTATCGATTTGTCTGTCCATTTGTCAGTCTGTTTTTCCACCTATTTAATATATTTCCATCAATAAATACTTTGAGGCTCACCATAACTTCCGGGTGACGGACTTTCATGTTATACTAAATAAGATTGTAATAAAATGAACAAGCGTTAATAAGTAGTAAAACACTTTAGCCTCCACCCACCGTGCAGAAAGAAAAGTTCCTGTTGTTGTTATTTTTCTTTCCGAAAATTATTGTGTTATTTCAGTAAAATGAGACCCAATATGGCACTTAATGTAAAGCTTGACACTGGATCAACGTCAATTCAAGTACAAACTGTTTCTCTAGCCACATTTCAGTCCATACGACAGACCCTTCCCCCGTCTTAAACGAATAGACATGCAATTACTGATTCTCCCATATGTAACACTAGTAGTCTAGAGCCAGTGTTATCTGATCAACAACGTTCGTGCCATTGCTCTCAAAGTTTTCCCGGAAACACAATCGAGTCATAATGAAAGAAGAAAGAGACCGCACAAGTCCCGGTTTGAAGGCTTAGCTAAAATCCACGTTTCCTCATCGAATTAAAACTAGTCAGTATGACGTTATAATTATGTAGTTCAACTGACTAATGGATCATTCAACAGAAATGGAAATTCTGATCATTTCTCAAAATGAACTTTTCAGCGTCAGTTTCGTTTTGCCCCCTAGTTATCGAATTTAACGGATAATCGACAAAAAGGCACTGCTAAATCCTTGCTCGTTAATGTAAGTTAATCCAGATTATTTTCGAAACATCGATTTTCACTAAATCCATGTCTGCCATTGTGACGTAGATCACAAACAATAAGCAATTTTCCTCTCCTTGTTCAAGTGAAGCCAGATTATAGCACGGAATTTCACACGAGAAAAGAATTCATCAACTGACCGAATTTATTGCTTTTATGTTAAATGAATACATTATGACGAACAAGAACACAAATAGACAAGCCCCTCCCCCCTCCCTCACCCAAATCAAAAGGTAAATGAATGGATGACAGTCCAGAAATCCGCGTGCATGCAAACTGGAGCTCAGTTATTTGCCTGTTTCTTGTCGTTGTTTTTTTAACTGAAGTTTATAGCAGTAAAACAAGTTCTTTCGGCCCCAGCACGACAGAATGATTCGTCCTGATTAAATTCGTGCTGAATTTAATTTAATATATCAGATTAGATCGAAAGAATCAATGCACTACACTCGAATTCCTGTCTAAGACTTGCATGCTCAACCATGCCAACTTACAAAGCCAAATAATACAGTAGCAACTGCATTCTTTATCAGGTTTGTGGGTGCCTAGTTACATTACAGTGCAGAGTAGGGTAACAGGATTGGGGTAAGGTGGCCGGTAGAGAGTTTACCACCCAGTGGTGTGCAGAAAGGGGGGCAGTCGCGGCGACGGCCCCAGGTATCCATTTCAGGAGGCATCCAGTCCAAAAGTGAAATTGAAATAAAGTTTTTTTGTTTTTTCATTTGAAATTATCGCTGTTAACTTCGTTGTATGAGCTGTCCTACAGTCCCACGTCTTCCTTACTTACATTTCTCAGCACTAGGCTCTGTACCTGAGTATCGGGGCATACAAATCAAGCAGTTGGCTTCGGGTATCACCAAACCTCTTCAAGCCACTGTATCCCAACTCTTCTGATTTAGAATCACTGAAAACAGTGACCCCACACCCCACCTGATCTTCTCCAACCCCCGAAGACCTCAGGGACATTGTTGTCATAAGTACTCATGTCATATGGGGTGAGTTAATCCGTATTTTCACAAGACTGGTCAAAAATACACGCAACTGACCCACTCGACAACTTCTTAGCTTGGGAGTTAGTTTAAGAAAATTACAAGTCAGGTTATGTTTGACGGGATGGGTAGGTCAGTCTTAGACATACATATGCGACTTTTTGTCGTCTTGCGGGCGTCTCAGTTTCATGTTCCTGTTGACTCTGTATTGAGCCCGAATGTCGCATGTGTGCGTCCATCTCCATTCGTGCAGTTAGATTTCAAAAATTGCGACGCGACAACAACAAAGACAGACAGACAGACAGACAGACAGACAGACAGACAGACAGACAGACAGACAGACAGACAGACAGACAGATAGATAGATAGATAGATAGATAGATAGATAGATAGATAGATAGATAGATAGATAGATAGATAGATGTGTTGTGTGCCCCTAGGCTCACGGGTATGAAAAGTTTTGCATTTTGCGTGGTTCAGCATATTCGTATACACTATTCATTTCGGGATTTACAATAATAGACTGTCTTCTAAGCTCTACTTCTGCATGACTGAACCTGCCAATCTCTCACATCCATCAACTTTTCTATTGTTATTTCAGAGTCAACTATAGCCCAGGAATTTATGCATGAAAGAAACCACCCTGGTGAATTAAGGGCGTTCGCCTTAAAATAGGGTAAGGCTTAATATTCAAAAGCACAGGTTCCATTACTGCGGATTACAGTACTATTTAAAGGTGATTCTAAATACATCAACAAACGTAATAAATAATATAAAGCTTGAGAAAACCTCTCAGTCTCAGAAAGACGCAGTGTAAAAGTAAAAACAAAGCAAAACATTGGAATTTGAAAAATATTCCCTACAGTTTTTATACACATTCCCTGCCCTTCCTCCGCTAATTATTCTCCGTTCAAAATTCAGTTTTTAAATAAAAACAGGTTAGAATTTGCCAGTGTTAAAGAATTTTGCACTTTTTGCCACCAGATCTTGGCAATACTGACCACTCTTATCGCAAAAAAATGTGGTTCTGTGCCAAAAACTGTTTCACTTTTCTACGCCTGTTGATTTTCTAGGCATTTTTCTTTCCAAATTGGCTGACAATTATCCAGTCAGAACAATAGAAGAAAGTGATGTTGTTTCTCTTGAGGAATTAACTGTTGACTGTTACACGTGTCTCACCATAAAGTTCCCATGAAATCAATTGGGTGGAAACAACAGGGTCAGCTATCATTGCGCTTTATAAAAAAAAAAAAGGATCTTTGTTCTTTAAAATCAAAAAATTAAAAATTCGCTTCTTACAATAGTCGACCTCTCTCACACTCGGTGTATTGTCTTCTTCTTGTCCTTCTGTTTTTCTTCTCTTTCTTTGTCCAAAGTATCCTTTCCTCTCTTATTTGTTGTCTTCAAATATCTCTGTGAGTTGTTTGTTTGTTTGTTCTTGTCATTTCTTCTCCAAAATATTTAATTATCGTTGTTTTTTTGTTTTTTTTTTGGAGGGGGGGGGGGGAGGGGGGTCGCCGCTGCACCTCCAAAGTACGTCATATAATTCCTTTATACTGAATAATTATTACATCTCCAAAAGAGGGCTATTTTCTACCCTGTTGTGGCTTAAACAATAATAATAAAAAAAACAACAACCTTGTATTTTCTCCTGAGTGAGTCTCTAATCTTGAAGCCGTGGACACGTGTCAACCCAGCCTTGTCATTATTTCCCCTTGATACTCCCAGCTACATTATGGACCTGACTTTTACGTCACAGCAAGTCCACAGTGTCTGCTTGACACATGTTTGTCAGCATTAGATTCATCTAGTACAAGTAAAACAGATTGATCGTGAACATACATTGCATCTATTAGGCACACGTTTTGTTGTAAGTTACTTTAGTACGTAGGAAATAATCCTTATTCCTTTTGGTCACCCGTAAGAGCCAAGTCTGACCCTGTGAAGGAAAGTCCTCGCTAAGTTGGTCAGTGACAGCACAAGTCACAGTCAAGTGGATATAACGTAGAAATAAAACAAATGGTGGTCTAACAATATTGACTTTCGGGTTGCGATACCAAGCCATTCAACTTTTTTTTTCTGTTTTGTTTTTCCTTGGTTCCGTGAACACTGGCACGATAGCAGTAAATGCGTTACTGTTAAACCTGTCAGGCAAACAGATCGATCGTTAGGCAGAATGAGACATAGATAGATAAATAGACAGAAAAGAGGACAGACAGTCGGCCAGATAGATAGATAGATGAATAGATTGATAGATAAACAGATAGATGGATGGATGAATGCATGGATGGATGGACGGACGGACAGACAGACAGACAGACAGACAGACAGACGGACGGACGGACGGACGGACGGACGGACGGACAGACAGACAGACAGACAGACAGACAGACAGACAGACAGACAGACAGACAGACAGACAGATAGATAGATAGATAGATAGATAGATAGATAGCCTTACAAAATGTGCTTTTGACATACTACAAATATTGTTTATTCTTTCACAGCATTTGTATCTTCCCCCTATTTAGTAGTTGTCAGTTCATCAGTTTCACCCTTTGTGGAGCAGAAAGTCCTGATAACCTTGTTTGTTACAGTTAGTGTTGTCCGTCACTTACAAACAACGTGACCTTTTTTAACGAATAAATAGTCGAAATGTTACTGTGAGCACAACGAAGGTTACAGGACAAAAGACGGTACGTCACACTTTTTTTTTTCTCACATTCGCTAATTTCCCTCCAAATGACCTGACAGTTTCCATGACTGACATGAAAAGACCACATCAGAAACAGAATACGTTCGCTGATCGATCATATGTCAATGATTACATAACAGTGCAAGCGAATGTGTAAAAAAACAACTTACCACAGTATAACACAAACTGTTACTCTCTTGGAGTTTTAGAAGGAAAAACAAAAAGTACAAACCTTATTTCTTAATCTCCCCACTGACAAAGCAGTGGCAAAATGATATAAGACAATGTCTCCTATCATTTGATTACTGATAAATAAGCCGAATAGATTGAGATAGAGTAAAAAATTATGAAATCCACTGCGTTCCCCGCCCCCCAATTAAAAACAAACAAACAAACAAATAACAACTACAACAACAACAACAACAACAGCAAAACCCTCAAAATGCCAGAAACTACCAATCAAACAACAGCAACATTACAAATCGACAAACTAATGTGGCTGTACCATCTACTGATGAAAGAAAACAGTATAAATCAACAACAAAAACAACAACAACAATAGCAACAACAACAACAACAACGACAAAAAATAGATCGAATGACGAACAGTAGTGAGTTAATCGATATCACCGGATCACTGATCAATGGACAGTGCGATTCTATTGTAATTATACTACATGGCCCTATGGTATTTACAAATTATGCTTCCTACCTGTTGATACACGTACATTCCATAAAGTGTTAACCCGGACAGCCAAGGTTTAATTGCCAGTAGGCATCACGTGAACCTGACGTGTAGATTAATTAAATATTGTATTAAGCAAAACTTGGGACGACGTGCAATGTTTGACATCTGTGTATAGAGAGAGGGTGGGGATGGGGGGGGCTGAACCGTGTCCTGATTACACCGTTCTGCGCGTTCTTTTTGATTAATTTTATGTCCATCTGTTTTGTTTTCTTTAGCCTTATACTGACGTAGTATCTCTCTCTCTCTCGCTCATTCTCCCCCCCCCCCAACTCTCTCTCTCTCTCTCTCTCTCCCCTCCACCCAGTTCTCTCATTTCTAAGAACAGTTGTTTTTTTCTTTCCCCTCTCTCTTTCTCTCTCCCTCTCTCTCTCTTCTCTCTCTCTCTCTCACCCCTCTCACTTTCTCTTTCTCTCTCTCTCTCCTCTCATCCCCTCCCACCGAACTCCCCCGCTTTTTTTCAAGAAGTCTGTTTTTCCTCTCTCTCTCTCTCGATCTCTCTTCCTTTATTTCTCTCTCTCCCTCTCTCTCTCTCCCCCGCTACCTTTTTTGGTAAGGGGACAGTTGTGTGTCCTCGTTTTCAAGGCACCAAGTGTAAAGACTCAGGTATATACAACTCACCTCCCATGCAAACACTCTACAAATTCATCTTAAAACTCTTTTTGAGATTGAGAAACAAATGTTGACATTCAATGAAAGAACGCAGCGTTTCTTACATCCTGCCTGTGGATATGAATGGATATCGATGGGAAACATTTCCACAATCATATAGTGACCATTTCGAGATCGAGCCGCGTGGTAAAAACGTTTGAAAGTTCTTTAATTCATGAGGCAAAGCTGTGAAGTTATGTTGTACTACAAAATGATTGTTTTACTCATGAATCAAAGTTACGAAGAGGTAACAATGTTTAACTAAGCGTAGCCAAGTGGTTACCTAAATACCACTGTCTGCTCTTCGTTTATTGGGCCTAATCTGTGTTTAGGTCTTTATTTAGGAGGTTCGCTACCCCTGGCATTTACACTTCACTTTTCATGTGGTTGTTTTTTTTATCTATCTTTCTTGTTGTGGTAGGGATTCGTGTTGTTTTTTTTTTTTTAGAATTTTGCCCGGGCAGCGGCCTGCTCTTTTCGATTTCCAATTGCCAAGGTATCTTGGTTCACACGGGCCCTCCGAATTTTTCGTCCTCATCCGAGAAGACTAGGTGCTCGATCCTACGTATCACAGGATCAGGGACAGGAAAATATGAGAAAAATCCAAAAATTCCAACATGCCTGCATCGACCAGGATTTAAACCCGTATCCTCGGCAGATTGGGCCTAATTTTATTTCACACATTGTTTCATGGGGAACTGGACACTCGCACTATTTTGCCTTTGTGGGATAGGAAAGTGAAGGTCAGGGCAAACAGGCAGACATACAAACGCAGTATCAACTTTATTTCACCGGAAGTTCAAAATTTCAAAACTAATGAATGGCCAGCAAAAGACACGCTCAAATATCCCAATTTTGTCCACACATATGTAACTCTTGACAGAGCTCATCTGCCTTATGACTTTGTATGGCCAATGGCGCAAACAAAAGGGTCTACAACAGTTGCCAAACTCCCCTCTTATTTAGAGTTAAAACGTAGGAATAAAGAAGAGAAAACAAATTGTGCATTTCAAAACTCCGTATTAGAAAAAAACAACAACACACCAACAAAGAGGCCATCAATAAACCACTAAACACTAAGAAATAAAAGGGAAAAACCGCAAAGGTCTATATAACATGAACACAACAGCAGCTTTTTTGTGTGGTACATCTAACCCTGGTCTTCACATCACCCGACACAAAACTGGCCATTATCAGAGGCTGCCTTAATGAACTAAAATGATTGCTAATGTAAATGGAAGTAAACGAAAACAGACTGTCAGATAGACAGGTAAACAAATCCCGTGTAACACAATGTACCTTCCACAAATAAACCTTTTTGCAATGAACTACAACTTCTCATTCGTTCATGTAAATATTTTACTCCAATTTGCCAGCACAGTGCAGTCTCTATCCTGATGTAAATACTCCAGTACAGTCACACAATACACGTCATAAGGCTGGCCACCCTATGCACACACAGTTGCAAATGTTACGCACACAGAAAAGCTAAATCGGAACACGCACATCTTCGTCACTGCAACTTTTAGGGGGAAAAAATTACACAAAATGAAACATTTCGACAATCATAGTTTTATAGCGACCATTTCGAGACTCGGCGATGTGGTAAAAAGGTTTAAGATTATTTAATTCATAATTCATGAGGCAAAGTTGCAAAGTTTTATTATACTACAAAATGACTGTTTTACTCATGGATCAAAATGTTTCTTAAAGGCCCACCTGCCCAAACCCACTCCATCCAAAACACTCACACCCGGTGTAGCTTTGAAGACATGAATTTTCTCGGGCTCTTTATTACATTCTACACCGGTACATTTTGTATTCTGGTCTACCGAGCCAAATGAGCTGGGTAAATACTAGTGTATTTGGACAGATTTGCTACAGGTCGGCAGCATCCCCTGTGATGCTATCTTTCCTAATATTTTGTCCAAGGACTTAACAGCAAATTAATGAGAGCACTGATTCAATACCAATGTGTAGATCGAACAGGATAGTTGCTGGCAGCTAGTAAACAGTGGGTATTTTCAACTGCTATCTTTACATGGCACTTCTACACTATTATTACATGAGTAGGAAGAGGAGGGGGAGTGATAAAGGATGGAATGACCTAACGTATTAAGATAAAAATCTCTGATGAGACACAATTATTTAATTATCAATTCTTCGGAAAAACAAAATAAAAAAAGGGCAGAAAGAATGACAGAGAAGGAGAAAAAGAAAGACAAACAGAAAGAAAGAAGAAAAAAGAAAGAAAAATCCGTAGATGTGTCTATCGAAGTTCTCATAATATCATCTTCAAAACCCACTGCATTTCCTTCCCCCTTCCCCTGCCTATCCAACCGGATTTCCTCCCCACAGGCCTAAGAAAAAAAATGAATAAATAAAGTTATTCAAGCAGCTCTTACTAATATATCTCTGATCGTATTTACGACATTCTGCAGAGACAAATTGGGCGACGTGACACTCTTCTCACTGGTCTCGGTGGCTTTGATTTGGTCTGTCAGTTACGGTATGTTTTTACATAGGCAAACATCGTTAACCTTTACACAGGTAGGTCACCATCTATCTACTCCAGGCTACCGCGTCCAATGTCAAGGCAGGCGTACCTGCTAAATGCAGCTGTTGGAAAGGCAGCTCATAGTAATACATTATGAACAATCAGGAATAAGACGGGATCATCTCAACACCACTGTAATAATACGTCACCTACACAAAACCTCTAAGAATAAAAGAGCAAAAAAAGCTAAGGGCTTCATTTGAATCACTGCATATCAATACTATCAATGCGAGTAAAGTTAGGTGGCAGAAAAGTCAGGAAAATAAAATATAAAGAGCGTAAAAGTCCTGGATTGGTTTACATGCAAAACGTCCGAAAATTTATTCACGATTCATTACAATTAGAGTGAAGCTTCTTTTCATAATAAATTTGAGTTATTAAAAGAAAAGAGCATACGTGCGGGCCTGCGATCACTCACAATAACGACAATAATGTTAAGAAGAAGAAAAAATATATAATTTACATTATATAGTTCTATAATCACTCGCAATGATAAAAACATAAACATGATAACAATAATAATAATAATAATTTAACAGACGTTTAAAACACCAGGTGACCCTATCACTGAGACCAACGTCTGGCTTTGAGAAAGGAAAAAGGAAAATGAGAATAGGTAAGACATTTTGAGATTGAAATCAACGCATTTAAGAATATCGTATTTCGTTGAAATCTGCAGAGTCAACATTTTCCTGTATGCCTCCATCCTTTTTCAATTGTCATCCTAGCGTGAATGTTTGACACATAGATCTATCTCCCCAAACTGATTTCACCCACCCCACCCCAACCCCTCCTGCGACCCCGACCCCCCTTTGTGGAAATGGCTGGCTGCGCTGCTGCAGTGTGTCTAATGGAAGATTTCAATTCCCACAGTTAAGTCTGCAAATTAAAATCACACGTTGGGGAGAAACACCGCAAATCAACCCCCGCCCCTTTTCAACAAGTTGACAAGCCTTATTAAAGAGATATTTTTGGCTCCCATGTGACAAAAATAGCGCAGACTTGACATACGCCTTCTCGTGTTGCTGTTGTCACGTACATAATTACCTTGACCTGGATGCCAGCATGACGGACATAAGGTATAAAGTATTCAGATATTGACGCACGAAGAAACAAATTCATCCGAAGTGAGTCCGTGTTTATGTTAATTAAACATAATTAAAAGCCTGGATGAAAATTTGTTGGCCCTCAAGGATGTCACACCATGGCTTCTTTTAGGAAGAGGTCACCAGTTCACATCGTTGTTTCTTTCATTAAACAGCTTTGGACTGATTTTGTGACCCGTAGCCTATGCTATGACATAACCACACCGATCTGTCTTTACAACTTGAAATGATTGATTAAATCATTCATTTATTGAATAATTATTCATTAGTAGCATCTGATCAATTGATCGAGTGACTAAAGATTATAGGTTTGACTAAAAAGTTCACCTAGTGACGGATAGGCTGTTTGTTAATTTGAATCGGAATGTGTAAGCTGGTTACTTAAAAATGTTTACATCGTCTGGTATTTGCAATATTATTGTGCATTTTTGCCTTTTCCAGAAAATGAAGATTGGAGTTTGGTCGGCAAAAGGGCTAAAACGCATAAAACATTGCGCCACAAACACATATCTCGAAAAGTTTTTAATCGATTGGAATGACACTTATACTTGGTAAGATTAGGAGCGAGAGAATCAGTCATGACAACACCTCAAGATCGGCAAAATGTCGCATACAACAATACGGCAAATACCCCTCGATATACCACATGTTGTAGTGTTTCCTACCGCACATTAAGTTACCTGAATATTGAATACCTGCTGCTCACAGTGCCCACACTTCTTGCAAAGAACTTATAAAACAAGTTTGCTATATCCGCATTAAACCACAGCGTAATCCACTGACACGGAGCAATATAATCATATACAGCTGTATTCAAACACTGCTGAGCACTGAAAAACGATTCAGTTTCGTCTAAAAATGAAGATCAGTGAAGTGTCGGATGTCGTGTTGTCAAGATCTCTCACTAAGATTACCGTTTCGCTGTGCGGAGTGTGGCAGAGGGTAGATAGATCTACGGAGCTGTGCGGAGTGGCTGTGCAAATTGTGAAAAATTGCTCAGCCATTAATATTTGATTTTCTCAACCAGATAGCAAAACATGCGTTATCAAAACAAGAGTCGAGTCTTTCTTGTCAGTTTTGGTCATCCAATGGTAACGATTCAGCATTTTCTTATTATTTGAAACAAGATACAGATACAAAATAAATAAATAAAAAATGGAGAGAAAAGGCGGAAGGAATGATGAGTTTTGAGTTTGGGTTCTACAGGATAACAGCCACTTTGGGCCTATCACGGTCTATTTGGATACTTTATTTATGCTCCGTATTCAGAGCTTCAAACTTTCACAAATGGTGAGAAGGAAAGATATAAACACAGATGATCTAGATCTCTCAGCCAGAGAAAGAGAACATTAAAGGTCGACACAGGGCAGGGCAATCTCTTGAAACACTATAAAAAGACGTTCATTAGCGACTGGGTCCAATTTCTATCATTTACTGTCACATCTTGGCCAGTGTTGAAAAGTGAAGACCTGGTTTTCTGATAGTTTTTGATGTCATTGACATGCTAAACTTACGCCGAGTCGAACCATACTTTTTTTTTTTTTTACCATTCGGGGGACCAGTGTCAATAAAATCTGGTTCGCAAGACCGCTCTCCTTTTTTCTTATTCCCCCTACCTTTTGCCTTGGCCTGCAGAAGACTGACTGGTTCGCCTGTACTTTGACTGTACACCTTTTCACAAAGCAGGGCGCTGAAAATCAAGATAGTGAACAGGCCGTTTACCTTCAAACATCCCATGTACTACAGGGTTTAAAAAGAACAAAAAATCTTATATTGCTCACTCCTTAATTACGATGTTCGCAATTATGATTTCACAGGTTTCATTAACCAGTCTAGCGGAGCATAATTACATATTATTATCACTGTTATTACTGTTATTTTCTGAATGCATTAGAGATACATGCAGCTATTGGCAGGAGTCAGCCGGCCATTCATTGGCTGGACTTATGACCCATGAATAAATTATGCCTACGAACTTCCTGTTTTCTCGTAGCAGCCGACATACTCTGTTCATTAAAAATGACAGATGATCGGCGAAGTCTTCGTTCATAAAACTCAAAAGAACACGAAATATTCCTTTTTCTTCTGTTCAAAAATTCTCCTCCACCCCTTCAACATCGACTCGACCTGAAACTAGGCCTATGCCGCAGACGTTTCAACTTAACTCGAGCCACAGGGAACGATCACAATAATTTTTGGGTTTGTTTACATATAAGTAAATACTCTATTGTTAATGAACTACACTACCATCGTGATCGTTCCCTGTGCTCGAGCATGATTGTGTAAGACTACATTTAATGCACAGATACATGTGCTGAATGTATGTATTTATGATGTATTTATTTGTAACCTGTAATTGTCTAGAGCGAGAGCGGAGGTAGTGCAATTTTTCATATCCCCCCAAAAAATAAAAAAATCTATAGCGTGAAGACCATCAGTGTCTGTGTGTCTGTGTGTCTCTGATTTTTGAGACCTTTTCACACATTCACTTCTTTGCCGATTTTGTTCACATTGGGCAATTATATTGGTGTTGTGTCAGAGAAGGTTTACCTACATTAAAAGTTGTACTTTTGTTAAACAGAAAACCGTTAGAGCCGTTAAGAATTAAGTAGTCTCAAAGAAGGATTTTGTACGTTTTGGGATCTTCTGCCTAAAGTGTTTGACCGATTTTGATAAAATTTGGAACGCAGGTCTATTTTAACGTACTTAAGTGAATAGTATTACTTTTATACATTACTTTTATGCATATGGCCGTTAAAAACCGTTTTATGAACGAAGACTTCTCCGATCATCTGTCATTTTTAATGAACAGAGTGTGTCGGCTGCTACGAGAAAACAGGAAGTTCGTAGGCATAATTTATTCATGGGTCATAAGTTCAGCCAATGAATGGCCGGCTGACTCCTGCAAATAGCTGCATGTATTAGAGATGGGTATCAACAGTGACTGACTGTTATCTCTACCATCAAAATCCACGTTCAGTCATGTGACTGCAACAAATCTCCCATCACCAATCAGCGACCATTTCCGGTGCTCGAGACGCCGGCCATTCCCTAAATAGAATGACTGCCAGTCGTCAGAGGCGGCAACATTTCTTTGCCAGTTTACAAATATGCCAAAGGAGCAACAGGCAAAGGTAACAGAAAAGGAAGTAAAAAAGGCAGACAGAACGGCAATATAAACAAAATAAGCGGAGAAGTGATAAATTCATGGATGGAAATTAAAAAAGGGCTACAGTACCATCATCATGGCTGACAGGAAGAAAGAGGAAGCGTGAACAAAAGGAATTTGGTGATAGGGACTGAAGAATAGATATCAAAAATGGTATGGAAGATATGGAGAAAATCTTGAAAATAGAAAAAAAAAATAACTGTGATCGCATAAAGTACAAGGGATTATGTGAGGGAGGATAGACAGATAGACAGACAGACAGACAGGTACGTAGGTAGGTAGTAAGTTGACAGATAGATAGATAGATAGATAGATAGATAGATAGATAGATAAATAGATAGATAGATAGATAGATAGATAGATAGATAGATAGATAGATAGATAGATAGATAGATAGATAGATAGATAGATAGATAGATAGATAGATAGATAGATAGATAGAAAGATAGAGACACATATACGCAAACACACACTCACACATGCACGCAAAGAGAAGGAGAGAAAGGGAAAGGGAGAAAGTGAACGAAA